>NC_051165.1:94237743-94408236 GCF_013339725.1 Rhipicephalus microplus
ATTACAGTCGAAAAAACAGCCGAATCTCGCTTTAACAAAGTCGCCTGGAGTGAAATTTCCGCCAAAACAAATAATTTCCGATTCCACGTCCGCCATTAAAAAGCAACGGGAAAAATGACTCGTCACAACGAACACTATTCCGGGTACGTCCGCTTCTACGAAGTTTACACGAGTACTACCACAAAAGAAAAATGTGCTTGCCTAGAATCGCCGTGAAATAACGCTACCAACTCAGCCAGTTTCTCTTTGGCTTCTGTCACGACTCGGGGCCGAAGCACAAGCTCCTCCCAAATTGTGGCACGGTATTTGGGCCTCTGGTGCTTGCGCTAATCGCTGCTATGAAGGACTCAATTTCCCTTGCCAAACGAAAAACAAAAGAGTTATTTATTCATTTAAACATATATCAATGTATCTACCCCACCAACCCACCGCTTTCCAAACGAAGAGAACAGTTAGTTCAAAACCAAGGTGCACTGGTTACACATTTCATAATACAAGTGCCAGTGTTGTGCGGAACGGAATTCCAGGGAACGACATTCCAGGAACGCACTAGTTCCTTTTTGGAGGAACGAAGGAACGCCCCTGTTCGACTGAGGATCGGTGAAACTGTAACGGTAGCGCGTTACGTTTACGTACACAGGAACAACAGAGGGAACGGCGTTCCTTTTGTAAACGTTCCTTGGCATCGATCAGGCGCATACCCGCTGCATATAATGCAGAACAGGGCGGAGTGCTGACTGCGTGTGGTGTTACAATCTGCCACTCACCTGTTATTTGACTGTGCTGCATCCTGGATTGAAGTGCGTGATACCGAGACTGACCACGTGTAGGAAGAGCATCCGATTACTTTTCCTATTGGTATGATTTATTCTAGCAGCAATCAAGGGCCGTTCTGGAGGACATGAGTGTTGACACACCTTAGAGAATTTTTACTTGACATTCGAGAATGACCGAACCTCATTGTAAGGACGCCGCCATGAAAGGGCGCACAATTTCAAACTTCAGGGACTTTCCCGTTCAACCAACTCATAAGTAACGCGCGCGCGCGTGCGTGCGTGCGTGTGTGCGTGTGTGTGTGTGCGTGTGTGTGCGTGCGTGTGTGTGTGTGCGTGTGTGTGCGTGCGTGTGTGTGTGTGCGTGTGTGTGCGTGTGCGTCTGTGTCTGTGTGCGCGTATGTCTGTGTCTTTCTTTCTCTCTCTTCTGTGTGTGTGTGTGTATGTGTGCGTCTGTGTGCGCGTGTGTCTGTGTCTCTCTCTCTTCTGTGTGTGTGTGTGTGTGTGTGTGTGTGCGTGTGTGTGTGTGTGTGTGCGTGTGCGTGTGCGTGTGCGTGTGTGTGCATTCTGGTGGTTCTGCAATGTGCCCATGTGACCTTGTCGGTATGGTCGAGGCGCCTGCGTGAGGTTCCACGAGGTCTCTTCGATTTGGCTTGCACTGCCTGCGCTAGTTCCGAAAAGTGTCACAGCGGTGCCAGCGGTGCGGTGGGAACGCAGCACCAGTTCAGCAAGCGCAGGTGCAGCCGCGACAATACAGCGCGGCGTCTACGGCGAAAACGAAGATGCAAGCGCAGGTAGAGTTCGCCGAAAAGCCAA
Source organism: Rhipicephalus microplus (assembly GCF_013339725.1). Lineage (NCBI taxonomy): Eukaryota > Metazoa > Arthropoda > Arachnida > Ixodida > Ixodidae > Rhipicephalus > Rhipicephalus microplus. The sequence goes on from NC_051165.1 coordinate 94,239,333, forward strand.
CGCGGTGTGTATAGATAGTGTTGTTTACAAAAACACGGCCGTAGTGGCTGTCAAAAAGAACTGCCGTATAAAAAAAACTGCTCGGCAGCGTCGATGATTCCGACAACGGCGATCTGTACAGTAACAGAGGAGGTGTTGACGGGGTTCGTGTTTTGTTTGGTCGTTTGCTCGTTGAACGTGAAAATGTCTGACGTGTCCCCAGGTACAGGAACGCTGTCGGACGGCTCTATGAGTATGATTTTTAAGAGACTTGATACTGTCTAGAACGACTATTTAGCGATTTAGTATTCAATCCCGTACTGCTGACCTTCTATTCAAGTGCGTGCGAGGCCATAGGGCAAGAAAATGCGAAAAAAATCTCGAGGGTTCTTTGACCGACAGAGCCACTTTTCTCCACGCTGTATCATTAAAAGACATATATGCAAGCTCCCTTGAATACATGTTTTAACTTAACAGACTTTTTGAAGGCTTCCCATCGCATCGGCTTCATGGTTTCGTAAATACGAAGTGAGCGCACAGCTTGCGCCTTGAGATACATCTTTTTGATTTATCTGAACCTTTTCTTCTACGATTCTTGCCGCAGTCAACTACGGTGGATTTTTCTGCTCATAAGACACACATGTAAAAAACATTGGCCCGGTATCTGCACGTTGATTTGATTTGTGGGGTTTAACGTCCTGAAAACCACCATATGATTATGAGAGACTGCCTGTAGTGGAGGGCTCCGGGAAATTCCGACCACCTGGGGTTCTTTAACGTGCACCCGAAATCTGAGTACACGGGCCTACAACATTTCCGCCTCCATCGGAAATGCAGCCGCCACAGCCAGGGATTTGATCCCGCGACCTGCGGATCAGCAGCCGAGTACCTTAGCCACTAGACCACCGTGGCAGGGCAGTATCTGCACGTTTCCTTGGGAATGTCGTCAAAAGAAGATAGTTTTGCATGTGAAAAGAGTGAAGAAAACACTGATTTGATGTTCTGCGCGAGAAAATCGGTAAATTGTATTCTGAAAGCGCTGTGTTAGAGAGTCTCGATTTGTGCAGCGAAGGCGAACGAGCGCATCGAGGCACGTTAGACACGGGCGCTATCTAGCAGTTTTATTCGGAAACGATAGAAGGCGTGCGCGCCCACGGAAAAAGATGCGCGCCTGTCTCGGAGGTGATAAGGTGCAGAACGCAAAGCGACGGGCAGGTGCCAGCACCGTGTCGTCATAGTAAACGTTGGAAACACTTGCCTTTTTGAGCGTCACGTTGCACTGTCAGCGCAGCGTGATAAATGCTACGGGTCCTTAGAATTACTTATGTGTGCCTTCTTTAGTATAATGCCACACATACAAAATATTGGTGTGTTCTTCTATGCGCATTAATTGCTTTTTAATTCACGATTACACTAGTATGAACGGTGAAACGTGAGCAATATTGGTGGGTGCTGCGGATGGGGTTGGCCGTTTGGAGAATCGCTTGGTGCCGTTTGGGGTATCGTGACGGCGGGCAAACAGACAAATGTACAGACAGACAGACAGACAGACAGACAGACAGACAGACAGACAGACAGACAGACCAAAATACGTAGAAGACAAACAAGATACGTTTAAGTACCCCAAGAAAGGCTATCGTCTTTAAAATCCGTCCTTATAGCAGCCGAGAAGACACGTTTAAGATTACCCGTCAATGGCACGAGCTTGGCTGAACTGGTTTTGCAGACATGCCCTGAACAACAGGCAGCGTCTTCTGCTCCAAATTGGGAGGAGGGACGGGCACACTGCAGCTCCTTTTCAGCAAGTGCAGGTCGGCAGAGAACCCGTGCAGCACTACGCTTGTACCGTGACAAAACGAGGGAGCCAGTGCAGAGCGCACGTGCGGCACCAGCAAATCGAGGAGAAAAGTACTGAACTCGTTGAACTGGTGCCACCCGTGCAGCCAAATCAAAGGGACCTACGGTGTCTTCGAAAGGTGCGAATAATTGTCGCGAAACGGGCTAATCGTGCATAGAAAGAGGAAACAATCACAACGCGTGAGACCCAAGAAGTGAGTAAAGAACCGGTGTCTTAACCACGGCAATGCCAGTGACGTCCCACTGGGCATGAATGATCTTGGGGCCTGTTGTGATCAGCCTCTCTGACATGGCGCCACTTGTACGGGAGATGGTTGCGGGACAATGCTCCCAGAGGTGAACCAAAAACGACAACGGCACGCAAGCCATACTTGGAATTTTACGGTGCAGATGTCTCTCCTCGTCGAACCCTTTGAACTTACCCGACCGATTGACAGCCTATGAAGGGCTGTTCACGGTCAAAACAGCTTAAAAAGGGTGGTTATCTCTGTACGTCTCTTTTCGCCGGAGTGCCGCGGACAATAAGCCAAACGACTGAGAACCGTCTGCGGATGCCTTTCCCACGTTTTCCGTGGTGCTTAATGCCACTGTTTCCACAAGTCATGGTCTGCCTGGCGCCGCATACTCATCACTGCAACGGTCTACAGAGTTGATTTCCACGTGGTACTCAATGTCTTCGTGCTGGGCTGTGTCGTGCGCGGTGTGCAGTGTTTCCTCCCTCTCCATGGGCTGAACTGGGCGTGCCTCTTTCCCCTTTTCGTGGGTTGGGAAGGAGGCAGCATTTCACCTTCCCCTTTTGGGGGCGAAGGTGAAGATGGCAAAATTTTTCGGACTGTCCTGGCCTCCATTGTTTTTTCTAACAGGGAATCCTGGGAAGGGCCGGAAACAAAATGGGAGCGCCGAGGCGCTCCCGGCAATCTTTCACAAGCTCCGAGAAGCTCACAGAAGCTCTAGGGCTTTCATGACGCTAATCTCATCATGTAGCAACACGCTACCTGTATATAATGTAAATAAAAGCTACTGTTAGCAGCTCCCGGCTCCTCTCCTCGACATCTCTCCGAGATTCTGGCTGCCTCCGGTCCTCAGGGCAGACCCCCGAACACATCAGCCCCAACGTAACGGTGGCAAGAGTATACACATATAAAATGCGTACCCCTTGAAATTGAGCCCCCTTGCAGCGTGCAGTGTAAGCTTCAGACTATATGTTTTGTGTTAACCAGCTCACGGACTGCAAAGCTTAGATCCTGGGAGTGTTTTTCTCGTCGCGCATGTTTAGCTGCTCCGTGGCTCAATCGTCCCTTAGGTATCTCGTACATGCCGCCAGAAACTATCAACAAATATGTCCTGACACCCGGGTGCGTGAATTGCATGAAAGCGGAACGATACTTATTGGAAGCGGGTGCCGCAGTGGCACCTGTCTGGTGCCTGCGACGATTGCGTTTGCACAGGCATCATTTAACATGCCATTTATCTCCATGGCTATCAGTCTATAGTACTTATTGTCATTCATTTCAACAGCCACCGCACCGATAACGACTGTCATGCAATAACGATACACTTACATCCAGCCATACATTCTTGTTGCGCCCGCTCAGCCTGCCCAAACCCCTACTACCTCGTTCTGACATGGTTCTTATTTGCGTACAACTGGAAGAACCCTCAAGCGCTAGACGAAGTGGCTCTTCAACTTTGCCAACGAATTGGTAACGACAAATCGAAGCTTGTCTATCGTATATAGCAACATCGCGATGGAAATTTTGCTGAGTGCGAACAAGGGACTTCTATCTTATATATTGTTTGATATACTCACACTGCAGTATTGAATCAGCACTCATTAAACGACCGCGTATTGCTCCTTTTGGTGCAGTTTTATTTCTGTGTGCGGCCATTTCTATTTCAACAAATTTGGATGACGCTTGAGCTTCGCCTTCAAGACGGTAAAACGCGATAGCGTAATCGGGATCCATATGTGTCGCATCATCAGTTGCTATGGCATGACTTTGGTTCTCGGTGGATGCTTTAGCTGTGTATGCCGCAAAGAAAAAAAGCGTTAGCACGCATTATACATTCACCGTTTGAAAATATTTTAGAATATAGTCGCGAACATTGGCGCACCCAGGATTTCTCTCTCGGGGGGGGGGGGGGAACTTGAGATAAAACTAAAATACCACATACTAATTATTATAGCTTATATTACCTGCAATAATAATAATAATAATAATAATAATAATAATAATAATAATAATAATAATAATAATAATAATAATAATAATAATAATAATAATAATAATCAATGTTTTGTTTTTTATCACTACTACTAATATTATATGCAATGAAATGATGAGAACAATCTCTAGGGGTTTTCACCGGGAGACCTTGAAAAACCTTGAGAAGGCGAAGAAACCGCTTGATGAAGCAGCGCTTCCTAGTGTGTCATTCCATTTGACAACGTTCTTTTCTCCCTTCTTTGTCAGTTCGGTAAGCAAGGTGCTTATTTAGGCGTATCCCGGGATGAAATCTCTGTAGTAGCCGGTGAGGTCTAGGAAGACTCGCACTTGCTTCTTGGTCTTTGGACGCGGTGCCATCTCAATTTCGTCGAAGATTTTCCCAAGTGGCTCCAGCCTTCCGCCTCCCGCTCGGTGTCCTTCAATCTCTTTTAACGCAAATTCGCACTTGATCGGGCACACCATCAGTCCTGCGGCCTGTATTCGTTTGAACAGTTTTGTTAATGAAGGAAGGTGTTCCTCCCGCGTTGTGCTTGCGACTAAGACGTCGTCGTAGTAACGCTCTACGTCCGGGATTCCCTTCACGATCCTCCGCATGTTTGGCGAATACGGCTGGTGCTGTTTTTATATGCCAAATGGCATGAATACGAACTGATAAAGCCCTGCTGTCGTCGAAACTGCCGTCATTGGTTTGGACTCCTCTGAAAGTGGAATCTAATATCTCTTTCTAAAGTCCACCTCTGAGAAGTATTTCTTTTCTCCGACTGTGGCGAAAACGGCATCTGCCCTCGGCATGGGCTCAGAATCTGAAACTAGATTATCGTTTAAATGGTGAAAATCGATACACAGCCTCTTTGTCCCGTCTGGTTTTTCCACAAACAACACTGAAAAATTATAAGGCGATTCAGTTATTTCGATTATCACCAGAGTCTCCATTTCTTTCACCTCTTTTTCCAATTCAGCTTTCGTAGCAAATGGCAGTGGATATTGTCTGACGTTTACAGGGGCCATTGTAGTCGTTTCTAAGTGGCATTCAAACCAGTTATTTTTTCCCGGAACATTGGAGAAGATATTTGCTTGTTTGTTCATTTCATATTCGATTTGCACTATCTGCGTGTTGGTCAGTAGAGGCGCGAGTTTGACGTCTTCGACGGTTTCGTTCTGCCCAAACTCCGGAACTGGGATGTCTTTCTCTTCTTCTGTGACGCCAGTTATGGCGCTACACTATTTTGCATGTACCACAAGGTTCCTGTCTTCTTTAACAAGTTTGCATGAAAAACTTTAGGACCACCAGGAGTCTCGACGGTGTAGTCTGCATCACCTTTCTTTTACTTGGAATGGCCCCTTACACTGCAGAAGCAACTTATTTTTATCAGTTGGCAATAAAATTAAAACCTTGTCCCCCGGCTGAAACAACCTCGCCTTGGTCTTGCAGTTGTACAGCTTGGCGTAGCGAGCACCGGCTTTCTCGAGTTCTTCGTGGTCCAATCGGCTAGTCTCCTCCAATCGATTGCGGAGGTCGATCACGTGTTGATACGTAGTCTTAGCTCCTTATTAGAGGTTTTCATTGGTCCAGACTTCTTTAAGAATGGCCAGGGGCCTCCAGATATGACGACCGTACAGGAGTTCGAAAGGTGAAAACCCAGGGCTAGCCTGAGGTACCTCTCTGTATGCAAATAAAAAAGGTGTCAAATGTCGGTCCCAGTCGCTAGGCTTCTCAGCGCACATCCTTTTAAAGATAAGCTTCAGCGTCCCATTGAGTTTCTCCACCATGCCGTTACCCATTGGGTGGCAGGGTCACGTGTGAAGCTGTTTAAGAGATAAGAGCCAGGCGACTTCCTTCATCAGCTCTGAGGTGAAGTTTGTTCCGCGATCGCTGAGTACTTCGTTGGGTACAACCACGCGCGAAAACATTTCTACCATATCTTCAGCGACCCGCTCTTTCTCGACACTTGGTAGTGCGACAGCGTCTGGGTATACCTCGTCGCATAATACATGAGGGTCAATATGTAACTATTTTCGTCATATGAAGGTGGTTGTACTGGTCCCACGATATCGATCGCCACTCTTTTGAAAGGCGGGTATATAAGACCAGCTTTTCCCAGGGGTACTCTGGGTACCCTATAGGTTAGGTTAATTGGGTTTTTTATGACGCAAAAGCAGCTAAGGCTATGCTGCGCCAGACACAAGACTTACAGGAATGGACGCTGAAAAGATGAGATTTTAAAGCTTATTTACCAGGTTACATTCTTTCAAAAGTTTAGCAAGTCAGGCAGAGGTACTAGAGGGTCATCTCCTTGGAACAAAGCAGGGTGTAAAGGTACGTGTTGTTTGTATAGCTTGCTGAAATGTTTTTGTCTCTGAGTTTCAATGGTAGGACATGTGATTAGGATGTGCATAAGTGTTAACGGTTCTTGGCATTTTTCACACGTTGGTTGTTCTTCCTTTGCGAGTAAGAAGTTGTGTGTCAAGTGTGTGTGTCCAATGCGAAGTCGGCATAATACAACTTCAATAAACCGTTGCTGGTGACGGCAGGTCTTCCATTCCATGAGTGTGGGTTTCACCACGTGGAGCTTATTGTTCGTGCAGGTGTCCCATTGCTTTTGCCATTTTGCTAGTAGGGCCAGGCGAATTGTTCTCTGGATATCTTTAAGGGGAATTTTTACTTTTGTTACTGTTTTATGGGCTTCCTGGGAAGCATACTTATCTGCTTTTTCGTTTCCAGGTATCCCAGCATGACTTGGGACCCAGAAGAAACGGATGCAGGTTGCCTGGCTGTTTAAGTATACCATATTTAGAATGTCGCCTACTATAGGCTCACATTCGGATTTTATTTGTAGTGCTTTTAGTGTGCTTAGTGAGTCGGTGAATATGATTGCTTTCTTGTATTTTTCAGCGATGATTTTCCGAACTGCTTCACTCAAGGCATAAGCTTCAGCTGAAAAAATAGAAAAACTACGAGGTACTTTCACAGAAATTGCGCTTTTCGTCGTCACAATCCCAATACCCACGTGGTCCTCCGTTTTTGAGCCATCTGTGTAAAATTCTTCGTAATCCCTATATTCGTGCTGAAGTGTATAAAATTCTTGGATTATGTGTTGTGGTGGGGTGTTTTTTTTTTGTTGAAACGGCTTAGTGAAAATTCGCATAGCTGTGACAGGTCAAACCATGGCGGCAGTCTTGGTGGTTTAATAGCGACATCTAGTGATCCATCAGGGATGGTATAAAAGCGGCAGTATTCCTCGAAACGTAGAACAAGTGGTTTGATTAGGTTCGGTTTGTTGAGATAGTGTGAGCGCGAGTCACATTTTGCGGCAATTTCATAGCAGATGTGTTCAGGTGACGACCTTATTCTTAAAACATATGACAAGGTTAGTAATGCTCTTCGATCACATAGAGGGGGCTCATTGCATTCTACGTATAGATTTTGCACAGGTGATGTTCTGTAAGCACCACTTGACAGACGGAGACCGAGGTTGTGTATAGGGTCAAGACGGCGGATGTATGAGTTTCGCGCCGAGTCGTAGACTACGCATCCGTAGTCTAAAATGCTGCGTACAAGAGATCGGTAAATACGTATAAGGCAGAGTCGATCGGAACCCCAGTGTTTATGGGAGAGTACTTTGAGCACATTGAGTGCTCTGTTTGCCTTAGTTTTCAGTGCATTTATGTGTGGCAGAAAGTTTAGTTTTCGGTCGAATGTGATTCCTAGAATTTGTGTTCTTGTTTTACCGGCATGTTGATGTTGTATAGTTTGAGCGCGGGTTCAGAGAACAATCCTCTCTTTTGCGTAAAGAGGACAGCTGTGGTTTTTTGGGCTGAAAAGCGGAAACCATTTTGGTCGGCCCATTTCGTAAGCCGATTTATTGTAATTTGGAGTTGCCTTTCGCAGGATGATAGGCTGGAGGCTCGGCATGCAATTTGCAGATCATCAACATAGATGGAGTGCATGACTGTACGGGGTATAGCCCTGTTGATGGAGTTCATTTTCACTATAAACAGGGTGGTGCTCAAAATGCAGCCCTGTGGTACACTATTTTCTTGGACAAATATTCGTGATAGTGCCGTACCCAAACGTACTTGAAAAGTTCTATTCGATAAAAAATCGTGTAAGCAGTTCAGCATTCTTCCACGAATCCCTAAATTAGCTAGATCTCTAAGAATTCCGTATCTCCAAGTTGTGTCATATGCTTTCTCTAAGTCAAAGAAGACCGAGAGACAGAACTGTTTGTGTAGAAATGCTTGTCGTATTTCTTGTTCCAGCCTAACAATGTGATCAGTGGTGGAACAGCCCTTTTTGTATCCGCACTGGTGTGCGTCTATTAGGTGCTCCGATTCATGAGTGAAGGTAAGTCTAATATTTATGATGTTTTCGTAAGTTTTTGCAAGGCAACTTGTTAATGCAATGGGTCTATAGCTACTTGGGGTTGTTGGGGGTTTACCAGGTTTTAGGAATGGTATGACTATGGCTTTTTTCCAATCTTCAGGCATTATGCCAGAGTCCCATATTTTGTTGAAGACTTGGAGAAGTGCCTTCGCGGATGCTTGGGATAGGTGTGCCAACATTGCGTAGTGTATCTGGTCAGACCCTGTTGCCGTTTTTTTACCGGCAGAAAGTACCCTGTTCAATTCGGGCAGCGTAAGCGGAAGGTTATAACTTTCATTTGAGGTACTGCTAGTAGGCAATCTTTGTCTTTCTGCATTTTCTTTATATTTCAGGAATGTATTGGTGTAATTTGCTGAGCATGATACCTTATAAAGGTGTTCTCCTAATAGGTTGGCCTGGTCTTCTAGTGTTGATTGTGTGTCTGGACTTTTAAGCAGTGGTATTGTGTTGGAGGAGTACTCTCCCTTGAACTTCCTCACCTGGTCCCAGATGTGTTTAGATGTGACTGAACTGTTACTTGATGATATGTATTTTTGCCATGAATCCTTTTCTGCCTGTCTTCAAATAAATCGGGCTTTGGCTTTTGCCTGTTTGAAGTTGATGAGGTTGGCGTAGGTGGGGTATCTTCGTAGAATTCCCCAGGCCTTATTTTGTAGTTTTTTGGCATCAGTACACTCGTTTGTCCACCAAGGGTTGAATTTCTTGCGTACGATGCCGGATGATTGCGGTATTGCTTTTTCTGCTGCTAAGATTAAAACTTTGACGAAATCTTCGTTTAGTTCCTCAACAGAAAGCTCCGATGAGAAAACTTCATCGAGCTTAGCGTTTTCAGTGAAAACTGGCCAGTTGGCGAGCTGTAGTTTCCACCGGCGTGGCCTGCTTGTTAGAGTTGGGTAAGATGGTATGAGTTTTATGATGCCGGGTTGATGATCACTACCATAAGACGTGTTGACGACGTCCCATTTAAAATCATTAAAAATACACGATGAACACATGGCGAGATCTAAGCAACTAAAAGTGCGCGAGGTTGGTGAAAAGTAGGTAAAAGCACCGGAATTAAGAAGGCAGATGTCATTTGATAAAATGAAATCTTCCACGGCTTGCCCTCTTGCGTCAGTTTTGTCGGTACCCCAAAGGGTTGAATGAGCATTGAAATCCCCAACTAAGATAAATGGTTTTGGCAACTGTTCCACTAGATTTTCTAGGTTTTTGGTGGTGAAAAGGGTGTGAGGTGGGATATACAGTGAGCAGATGGTGATGGTTTTGTATGATAGGATGGTGACGGCTACGGCCTCGAAAGATGTGTTTATTTGGACATCTCGCGTAGGAGTGCTGCCCTGCACCACTATGGCTACTCCTCCTGAAAGACGGTTGCAATGTTCGCGGTCCTTTCGGGCAACTTTGAAGCCTTTTAGGAAATGGCTGTGTTTTGCGCCAAGATTTGTCTCTTGGAGGCAAAAGGCTACTGGTGAGAATTTCTTAATGATGTCCTTTAGGTCACCTAAGTTATGGATTAAGCCTCTACAGTTCCAATGTACGATAAAAGCCATGGCAGAATAAAGTTAAGTAAATATACTTCTGAGGATTGATCGGTATAAAAGATGATAGGTGACAATATTATGAAATAGAAATAGAGAGAAATACGATAACCATTACGGTTATCGCTTACTTATTGTGGTTACTGGGACTTTGTCCTTGTCCTGTTTGGTACGCTCGAGAGAGCGCTTGTCCTTCGGTGTCGATGACACCGGAGTTTTGTGGTCGATCTCCATTGCCTTGTCTGCGGCGCTGGAAGATCGAGAGTGAGGCGCTGAGAAATGGATCTCAGGCCTTGGCACTCTATTGAGTTTAGGGCCCAGGGAGACCGGAGTCTGCGGGCCCTTTGATGTGCATGGAGCAGCTGGCGCTGCTTCTTTTACGGGGGCGGTTTGAGTCACCATAGAACCACTGGGTGTGGTAGCGGTCGACTCCTGAGGCCTTTGTGACGCTGCCCACGACTGCGTCACATCGGCGTAACTTCTGTGGAAAAGGTATGATAGCCGTGTTCGCGCTTCGCTGAATGATATTTTTTCTTTGACGGTCAGAGCGATCACTTCTTTTTCTTTTTTTCCAACACGGGCATGACCGGGAATACGCTGGGTGCTCCCCGTCACAGTTAACACAGTGGGGTGATGATGAGCAGTTTTCTGATTTGTGGTCGCTTGCGCTGCATTTTGCGCATGTTTCTTTGCCTCTGCAAGAGTGCGAGGCGTGTCCGAATCTCTGACATTTGAAACAGCGTCTGGGGTTGGGAATGTAGGGTCTGACATTTATTTTTAAGTACCCAGCCTTAAGAGAGGTGGGCATTTCACATGTTCCAAAGGTTAGTATTACGTGTTTGGTGGGCACTTCCTGATTATTGCGATGGATTACAATTCTTTGGACTTTGATGACGTTTTGGTCTTGGAAACCTTCGAGGAGCTCTTCGTCACTAAGGCCTAAGAAGTCTTCCTCGGAGATTACTCCCCTGCTGGTGTTTAGAGAGCGATGGACCGAAACGGTGACAGCTGTTTCTCCAATGCTGGTTAGTTGGGATAGCTTAGGCACTTGGTCTTTTTCGGTTAGCTCCAAAAGGAGGTCACCGCTTGACATTTTGGATGCTTTGTATGTGGGTCCTATTTTTTCTTTTAGGCACTTGGCCACCTAAAATGGGGATAATTTTCTTAGAGGTGTGCTGTCACTGTGGATAATGTGGTACTTCGCGAAAGTAACTTTAGTTTCTTTCGAGACGTGATAACTTGCTTCGGTGCGGCCTCTCTTGCGAGACCGATCAAGGTCGGCGGATGCTTGTAAAGCCATACAAGTATGAATGTGTTCGGTAACAGCGGCGGCCACCCACCACGGAGCCCAACAAGGGGACGCGGTTGGACTTGTTGAAACAAGCCCTCCCGACGCCAGCCGTACGCTGTCACTATAACCCAATGTAATTATCCAAGGTGAGATACCTACACAAAGTTAACCCTTGCTGCCATGAATATCGGAAGTAAACGGAAGAGAGTAGAAGACAGGACAGATAAATAGTAAGAGATAAAGACGAAGATGTAGGGAGAGAGAGATAGGAAAAGGCGACTGCCGATTTCCCCTGGGCGGGTCAGCCCAGGGGTGCCGTCTACGTGAAGCCGGGGCCAAAGGGGTGTGTTGCCTCTGCCGGGGGGCCTTAAAGGTCCAATCACCCAGCGTCGGCTCAACCCCCAGGATCCCCTTTTCCCCGGTCACGGCAAAGCCACGCATGGCTAGGCGTGGGAGGGAGCCGAAACCCCCCCGTTAGCTCGGGTCCGTGGTGTCGCTACACACCAAACGCCTACTTGCGCAGGCGCCCCTGCGGGGTCTGGGTACCCTAGCTTTCGGTGTCATTCGCTGGCAAATGTCACAGGAACTAACGAATTTCTTGTGGTAAGCCCTGGCCAAAAGAGTTCGTCTAAAATGCGGTCTCTGGTCTTCTGGGCCCCTAAGTGCCCTGCCATTTTTCCGTCATGGGCAATCCTCAATACCGCTTCACGATGCTTCCTCGGCACTATCAGCTACTTCACGCATGTCCCACTTTATCTGAGAAAGTGCGATATAACATCCACTTCTCACTTATGAATTCGATGACGTCTTCATTCTTGCCCTGTAACTTTTTGCCGACCTGCGAAAAGCAGTTTCGCCACGAACCGTCCTTTTGTTGTGTTTCCGCGTACGCACCCGTTTTTTCGGGGTCATCAACCACGCCGGGTGTTTTGAGCTTCTCAAATTTCTTCGCCGCTTTTTTCACCTGGACTTTAGTCACAGCTGCGGTGGTCCTCCCTCTCTGCTGCGAGCGGTTGCTTCATCAATCCTCCACTGTTGGCTCCTGGGTTGTCCGCAGCTCGTACGCCTTCTATTCCTAAGGATTAAATCGTACAAGGGCTCCTGCATACAAAGTGCAGTGATAGTGCCCGAGTAATAGGGAAATTCAACAGAGATTCGAGCTTCGGCTAGCATCTTCACTGCCGTCCACTAAATATACTGGACTGCTATCCCCTGTGAACTCCTCGTCCTCAACAAGGCTTCGCCTGACAATTACAGTGTTGCGTCCTGTATCGCGCAGTACGGAGACAGACCTCCCGGAAACGGTGCCTGCAAAAGCCGGCATTCTCTCATTTAAGAATTTCGGTCGTGTCAGTATAACTGCGTTCACCACAGGAATCCCGTCACCATTTTTCAACTGCACATATTCATCACGAATGTATTCTCGTTACTCCCCCTTGGCGCGTGAGTACACACATGAAGCCTGAAGCTTTTCCTTCGCTCTTTGTTGACACGCATCTGTTTTGTGTCTTTTCCGCCCACATTTATAAGAAACAAGACCATGGCTACCTGCGAAGTTGCTCTTGCATTGTGCTGCCTGGCGTCCCAGTTTGCCGCAGAGATAACACTTTGGCGGTGCTCTTTGGCCAGCCTTTTTTTCTATCTCCGTCACTGATTCTTGTTTCTTCTCGTACATCTCTTTGATTTCGCAAGGTTAGCTCCCCCTTGGACATATAAGAAGCGGTCAGCCAGTTCTAACATTTTCTCAATTGACTCAGCTTTCTTTTCCTAAAGATAAAGCGTAAGGTTTGGGTGGCAACTTTTAAGAAATTGCTCCTGAATCAATAGTTCGCGGATTGACGAGTGGTCCTTCGCTATACCCGCCTTTTAAACCCAGTGGTCAAAGTAGTGCGTCAACCAAGCCGAAAACTGGAGAGTGCTCTCGCCATCCGTTCATTTCACAGTCCTAAATTTCTCTTTGAAGCCCTCAGCGGTGAATGGAAGGCGCCTCCAAAGAGCGGCCTTGGCCTTGTGGTAGCTCGACGCGTCTTCCGGTGATAGCCTGCCAAAGACGCCTAATGCTTCCCCCCTTAGGCACGTGCTCACAACAGTTGACCATTGTTCTTCCGGCCACCTCTGACCCTTCGCGATACCTTCAAAGCGGCGTATGTACGCGTCAAGATCATATTTCCTTTCATCAAATGCGATAAGGAGTTTTCTCGCATTAAACCACCAGCCGCTGTCGGCACCCCTTTTCCGAGTGGTGCTGAAATCACTAACAACATTCTCCTTTATGAGCTTTTGAAGCTCCAATTTCAAAAGTAACGCTTCAACCTCACATTCGCTTGCATTAAGTGCTGCTGCGTGCTCTCTCTCCGCTGCTTCTCGTTCGCTCTTCCCTGCTTACCGCTCTCTCTCTCTCTCTCTGCAGCCTGTCTGGAAAAGGCTCTTTCCGCCGCTGTCTTGCCTGTTCCTCCTTTATTCACTTTCTCAGTTCCACTCCTGACAGACCAAGCTGAGTGCAGATAGACGCAAGCTTTTCCAACTCCATAGTGAAAAAAAACCTTAGGCATGCAATAGAGCGCTAGGGAATTTCCCAAACGAAGATTTTCGACTGGTTGCTGTTGCTCGAAAACAAAACTCCCTAACTTTCCGTGCACTAAAATGATAACTGGCTAAGGATCCTGACTTGTTCAAGGTGGCGTTTGCGCCAGATGTTTTTTCGCGGAAACCGGATACTGTTATGACTCGGGGCCTCAGCACAAGCTCCTCCCAAGCCATGGCACGGGGTTGGGCCTCTGGTGTATGGCTTGCGCCAATCGGCGGTATGAAGAAGTCAAGATCCTTTAAAAAAAAACACAAAAGTTTCAGTAAGGCAGTTAAACAAAGATAAAGGTTTCCCAACAAATAAAAAGAAGATATTTCAAACGAAGAGTGCAGTTCGTTCCAAAACCGAGTTGAATAATTTACACATTTCATAATACAAGCGACGCATGCATGAAAGTTAAAGAATGTGGAGACAATGCTCAAAAACAGGTGGATGATAAAACCGCGAAAGCTGAACCATTATTTAGAGTTTGCAGTCCACTAAGATCAAGCGAATGACATACGTAACCGGGTGCAGCAGACCGGCGCCGTTCTGGAGTGCCCGACGAGGGTGGCGAGACGGGTCGGTGGCGGCTCCACGAGAACGGAGCGGTGTTGGGTTTCCGGACGTATTGTTTGCTGCACTGTGTCGCGGGAGTTGCCCAGCGCGGATCTTTTCTCCGGTGTCGAGCAGACTGTCGAAGCATGGCATCGGCCCGGTTTTTATAAGGGTCTCTGGGTGTCGGACTCAACTTCCAGTGTAGTATCGATGTATCCTTAAAGTGGTCACGTACGCACTCGTTGCATCTGTGGTTCCCACCTCACCCTCGGTGACCTTCACTGGCGAGCGGTCAACACATACACACAACCGACCACGTAGCACACGGTCTAACGCGTTGCACAGACACAACGTCTAGTGACTGCGGAGACACAACGTCTCCGCAGTCGGTCACCCTCATGGCACACACTTAATATACAAAACAAAGTCACATGTTTTGACACGTTTACTTTAACCAGCGTGCAATTCAATCATGTACAAAACAGAAGCACATGTTATGACACGTAGCTCAGATTCATTCATGGTTCATACTTTGCAGGAAAGCCATTGCCGAGAGAACAGTTTGAGAATTCCACAAGTCAAAAACCAAGGTTCTTAGACCTCAAGATTCTAAGACGGTACAGCGTTGTATATTCCCTACTGCTAATGCAAATACGTACTAAGTGGTGCAAGCACGCTCATGGCACCACGTTTTGAATAATTATATTACGGAACGTTTACCACTGATTGCAGTGAAAGCCGACCACTATTGCAGCAAAGACAGTGCTGCAATTACCCGAGTGAGGAATCACCATGGCTCTTAGTCGGTTCAGCCATCTTCGGAAATAGAGGTATTGTATGCCCTACGGCTATAGCGCGAACATACAAGTGTAGTGCACGTACTCGCGGCGCCGTATTCATAGACACGCAAGATATCACGTTCGGCACCGATGCTTTCGGGAAGAGACGACCTTCCCAGGCGAACCGTTTCTTTGAAGTTGCACAAGACCAGAGCCACCGGTTCTTAACATGTTGCGTCCATACTATGACATAGAGGTATCATATTCATACGGCTTCCGCTAACAAAGACATATGACCGCCCGTGCAATCACGGCCCACCATTCCTCGAGATAAGCTACATCCAGCTGGCCTTGAATGCCTAGCGGAAAAATCGTCTACGACGGCACACCTTAGGAGAATATGCACGAGAAATATTATAATAAGACCAGGCGACTTTTGTGACATCCACCAATATGTTTTTCCCAAGTTCCCAAAGTCATTTTTCCTCATTGTACCACGGCGTCCTACCGCTCCCTTCTTCACAACTGTAGGTTTCGCATGGCAGTCGTGCTTGCTTGGGGTCCCTGCATGTGTGTGGTACTGCGCGGTGGCTGGCCATCATGCTGGCGGCACACACGCTATAAGCCTTGCTCAGAAATACAGGAACCACAGCTACGTATGTGCTTAGACTAATATCGCCATGTGCTTATGCTGCAGAGCCTCCGCGGTTCGCAGTCGCTTTGATGAAGGAGCCACGTGAAAGGCCGCCTTTCTTCTCGCCACTCCAGTGCTCATAGTACTATTTGCCTTGCAGAAAACGCAAGCCCGAAGAAAACAGAAAACACGTGTTTCGAAGTGCCTTAGTATCTTTAAAACTTTGAGTGGGCATTGTCCCGACGTTTCGGAATGCGTACGGTTCCTCTTCAGAGTTCAAAAAGGGGTGCATGAACCACCCGTTCCCATCCACGGCTGTGGGCAAAGCATTCAGAGTGTGGAAAGGGAGCGATACTTTTTTTGCTTTCTTTAGCCGAGTACGTAAGCAGTTCTTCGAACACGTGGTTCACTTTGAAGTCGCGTGTGAAGGATCGTTTCCGTTTTATAACTGGCCCTAGTTCGGCCTTTATCCCTCCTGTTTCAGAGTGCGAGTGTGCGTGGCCGCAGCGAAAGTGGACGGGCCACTCCACTTACGTTCTTACGATCACCCGACTCAGCCTTCTACGAATGGCACTCCACCTGAGTTCACTTCAAACGGGTGATGGTTCCACTGGCGCCTCGGACAACGGAGAGTGATATATTTCTGTCGTGGTGTTGATAGGGGGAATACTGTTCCAGCATTTATAATATTGTATCGTTGTGTTTTTGGAAGGGCATTGATTTTGAATTAACAATCTTGGGTAACCCGACGATAGCTATTGCGCGAGAACAAAACCGACGACACAGAGACAAGAAGGACACGAAAGACACGAGCAGACACGAAAGACACGAGCAGCTCGTGTCTTTCGTCTCCTTCTTGTCTCTGTGTCCGTCGTTTTGTTCTCGCGCTATAACTATCGTCATGCCATACCAACTAGCCCAAGCTGCCACACTTGGGTAACTGTGTTTGGTGAGATTGCTAAATATATCGTGTTCTTTTCTTTTTTTTAGTTGTGCACTGCACTGGATTGCGGCTCATCGCATTACTGTCTTTACTAGTGATGTATCGTGGATTTTCAGGTGGTCTGAAGTGATCTGGAAGATATCAGTTAGGGTAGGTGTGTTTGCCGTTTCATTTTGTGGTTACGAGAACACCCAAAAGCGCCATTGAGCTTCTGTTTCAAGGGGGAACTGAATACTTGTTATAAATTTAGATGAGAGAATAAATGCTACTCAAGATCTCATGAAGCGACAGACCTTCAGATGAATCTGATTCTTGAGAAGGTACGGCTACGGTTGGAATGGATTAAAAGCATGTTTCTAGGTGTGTTTAGTGGTTACCTATGTTGCCTATGTCTACAAGCAATTGTTACCTATGTTACCTATGTCTACAAGCAGACACGAGTTCAGACTTCCAAACGGTGAAATAATAATGAGAAAGTTTGTATACTAACAAACCCAATGCATTGTTGATGAGGCAAGGAAAAGAGGAGTCGCACAATGTATCTGGAAACGCAGAGATGCTTGAAATGCTTTTCTTTTTTTTTATTGATTCATTTCATCCTGGCAATTCGAATTCATCCTGCCAATTTCATCCTGCCAATTTCATCCTGCCAATTTGAATTACACACCCTTTGCACGTCAACAGTGACGCTGATTGGAAAGACTAATTCTAAAGAGCATTTTAGCGGCGACACGCGTTTGCCGTCAAATAGGTGCCTTCTTTTTTACTTCGTGTTTTGAGGAGCTCATTTATGACACAAAAAGAATGTTTTTCGGCAAGTAGTGGTTTATTGCTAACTATTTAAAGGAAAACAAGCTACATGATGGACACAATTCATGTTCACTATAATATAAAAGATTTGGAAAAAAATGTAACAAAACTGCCACCGGAATTGAAACTTGAAGTGGGCACCACGTGTTTCACTTCCGTAGCGAGTAAAGCTATTGAATGAACTTACCTGTTATTTCTAAAAAAATTACCTTCATGACTTTTTATTCGAACAAAGTCGCACATTTAACGCAACGTAAGGGTAATGGTATAACTTTGCAGCTTGGTAATAGCACACCCTTAGGGCCATTAAATCAAGCCTTGTGAGGCCGATAATTTAGTGGTATCTAAGCACTTGAGATCTTAATCTCTAATTTCATTAGGAGCGTCCAAGTGAACCAAGTATTTGCATAATGCAAGTCAGTGGAGCAGATTTGTCCGATTGAACCGGATATTATTATAAACAATGAAGAAGCTCCGAACTCTTATTCTGGACACACATGTATGAAAGGGAAAGATGACAACCAACCGTTCGTAGCAGGAAGCCACAAGGAAATTCATAGAGATTTCTCAGAAAGAAAGCCTTTAGTTGCCGAAAAATTCGCCCTGGTACCTGGTTCGAGCCAGGACCAACACCCATCTGGGGTGGTTGCTCTGCCAATTGAGCTAACCAGGAAGCTAGCATTTGATAGCGCGAGGATGTATTAATCGAAAACTCTAAGCACATGGACACAAGTATTACAAAAGAATGTTGCAAATGTTGCTCCTTTGCAACATACATGTATGTAGCAATGTATACACAACTGGTTGAGCTGCTAGATGAAATACATTTTGAAATGACATGCACTGTGCACCGAAGCCTATGGCCAAGTCAAGCAGGGCATTCTCATTGTACACAGCCCCTCTTAGACTTCCACCAAGAATAAAATAGGAATGGTCAGACTGATGACTCGTGAAAGCACTTTTTTTTTGTACAAAGCTGCTTCACTGAAAGTGAACGCAGCTCGAGCAACGGAGCGTGCGGTTTCTGCTCTTTCAGTATAGGAGTAGATAAGTGAATACGACATAATTACTGGAACAAATCAAGAAACTTTGCCCTCAAGCCACTTCTTAAATTGGAACGACGACAACTTACAACAAGGCTGCACTTACGGGGAGGGAGGGGTCGACCTCTGGTGGGGGAATTTAAAATTTAAACCCATGGTTCCCGCCCCCTTGGGTGCACCACTGACGTAGGTGACTCGGCAGCAAGGACATTGGGGCATATATAAGAGAAGGGTTCGGTCGGTCTCTGGGGGGGGGGGGGGGGGGTTACAACCCCCTTACCCCCCCCCATCGGTGCGCCAATGATTGTGAAGTGCCAACTACGCCACATTTATTCCTTTTTCCATAATGGGGAAGAGTATACGCATCGGTTAGGCAAACACGAACCTACGCAGCTGTTGATTTTGCTTGAGGGATTTTTATGGGTGGGCTTTTAAGACACCCCCTGGTGGCGCAATCGTTATGTGTTACACCTGGCGTGATTGTATGCTCCTGCACGCAACACTATGCGCGTTAAGAAGACTCATCCAATTACTTCATATTGCTATATTTCTTTCCGAAGCAGTTTCAAACAATTACCCTACAGTTTGGTGGAACACCAGCTGCTTGCTATACGTAAAATGCTGGCACTCAATTCGCACTCGAACTGCTTTGTGATATTTATTTATTTGTAGTTATCTTGAATTTCAACTTAAGGACAAGCCTGTTTTTCGCTCTCAACCGATAATGCCGATGCCGACAGCGGAATTTCAGCAATACAAGCTCTTTGACGCTAGTGTGTTAATATTTAAATTGCAGTATTCTGACTGAATTTGAAGGCTGCATGGTTTAGAAAGTGCCATATGCGTTGCACTTGTAACATACGAGCAGTAAAATTGCACTTAGAAATATTTGTACTATGGCCGGTGACGTCTAAACGTTCGGCATGCATCGATTGCTTACACTCTTATTTACATATAACCTGCTGCTGCCGATTTTAAATTTTTAATTCATACCTGTAGCGCTAAATGGACAATACATTGCTCACTTTATGTGATCTCCAGATTCTCGCACTATACTTTGATAAAAATTCACATCTAAAGTTAATAGAACGACATGCTAATATTTTCGAAACGTAACTAACGAGTGTGGCAGCTTGGGCTAGTTGGTATGGCATGACGATAGTTATAGCGCGAGAACAAAACGACGACACAGCGTCTTTCGTGTCCTTCTTGTCTCTGTGTCGTCGTTTTGTTCTCGCGCTATAACTATCGTAACTAACGAGTTCCACTTCAATTTAGGGAGTTTGTAACGGGAACTAGTTTTGAATTTGGGGAGGAACGCGGATGCGTTCCGCTTTTTGGGAATGTGTGCAACACTGCAAATGAAGCTTGCATGAAAATTAATATACGCAGAGACAATGCTTAACAGGTGGGCGATCAAACAGGGAGAGCTAAACCAATAATAAAAGTTCACAGTCCACAAAGTTCAAGCGAATGACATCCGTAAGTGACCCTTGAGGCTGGCGAGAGAGGTATGTGGCGGCTCTACGAAGACCGAGGGGGGGGGGGTAATGGTTTCCCGGACGTGTTTTCGGACGTGTTTCCCGGACGTGTTTTCCGTACGGAAGCATGGGACAGGTCCATTTTTTACAAGGGTCTCTTGGCGCCACTTTCAACTTCTAATGTTGTTTCGATGCATCCTTGAAAGGGTCACGTCCAGTTGCTTCTGTAGTTCACAGTTCACTTTCGGTGACCTTTACTGGTGAACATTCAATTCCCACACAAAGCATCAGCCCCCCCTATCGGAAAAATTGCCATGGTGGATACTGGAAAACATGGTGGGCGTAGTGGAAATAATAGTGGGCATGGTGGAAATTATGATGGCTATGGTGGGACGTAGTGGAAAATATGGTGGTTATGCCGGGACATACTGGGTGGTATGGTGTACAGATGATGGGTAAAGTGGAAATGATGGTGGAAAGCAGAGGCTAGATAATGGGCAATAATGGGACACTCTGCCCACCATTGCGATAATGCTGGGAAGCCCTAAGCATATGGTGGGTGGCGCTTATTATGGTGGGCTACATGGTGTACCAAGCTGAGAAACTCTTCCCACCATTGCGATAATGCTGAGAAGCACTAAGCAGATGATGGGTGCTGCTTGTTATGGTGGGCCACATGGTGTACCAAGCTGAGAAGCTCTGCCCACGATCGCGATAATGCTGGTAAGCAGTAAGCAGATGATGGGTGGGCTTATAATGGTGGGCAATTTATATAGTGTACCAAGCTGGGATCTGTACACTACATGTTCTACCACCATGATTTCCACCAAAGGTTAGGCCTAGTGACTGAGCCCGTACAATTGTGTTATCCGTGCTTCCGGGTTTCAGAATACACGATTAAGACGATTAAGTATGACAGTACAGCGCAGCCATATGGCATCAATTAACCTAAATGAAGCATTTTTCATTGTGTATGGTGTCCGCTCAAGAAGCAACAAACATCGATGCGACACCATTAAAGCACTCCCAGAGAACGTAATTAAGTGTCTTCTCACCGACAGCCGCCGGTCGCACTCGCCGGCATTTCTCTAGCTCTTCTACGAGAACTCAGACATGGCAATTCGTGTGCTTGGTGAACCAATATGATAGCGTAATTTTTCGGGCACACTGCATTCGTTTTGGCCAAGCCGTTATGTAGTTGTTGCTTTAGCGAAAGAGCTACAGCATTGCGCTGCCGCGACCGCCCTCTACATTGCGCGAAAAGCATCCCAATACTCAAATAAATTAGGCGGGCGTATCTATGGAATGAGCCTAGAAGCGTCATAAAGCGTGAGCAGATGTCGCCCTTTAGAATGAGCGCGAAACGGATATTAAACTTGGCAGACCCCGCCGGTAAACTGTTGCTGCTCCCCAGTTCACTTGGTTTTTTTTTTCTTGAAGTTGTGAATTGTAAAAAAAAAAATAGCACTAGTGCCATTAACATAGTGGCAATCGTTACAGGCCGCAGTTGCTTGTGTTTAATAAATGTGCAATTTTTAGTTGCAGGTGTAGATCTTGTCTATGTTGTGTACACGACAAACATAAGTTGAGCCTTAAGTTTGTATGGTAACTAAGTATTTAACATACATTCGACGTCATGTTGGTGTGGCGCAGTGGTTAGCATCTTCGAATGGGAATCCGCAGGTTGCACGTTCGATCCTCCGTGGCGCCTTGTTTTTTTTTTTACGGGACGGGTATTTTTTACACCGTTTTTATAGAATTCTTTTTTATTTTTTGTGGCAGCTCGTCACGGTGATTCTGACGTCATTTCGCGCTCCAGTGTTGCCGGCACTGCAGCACCCACCATACCCACCATGCGCCATGGTGGGCGTTTCCCACCATTCACCCACTACATTAATCCACTATAATGGTGGGTGCTGGTTTCCACCATGCCCACCATTCGTTTTTTTCCGATAGGGGCCGTAGCACATGGTAAAACATCTTAGAGTTATTGTGTATGCTACCTTTGGGCATCAGAGCTGCCCCGCCGCGGTGGTCTAGTGGCTAAGGTAAGGTACTTGGCTGCTGACACGCCGGTCGCGGGCTCGAATCCCGGCTGCGGTGGCTGCATTTTCGATGGAGGAGGAAATGCTGTAGGCTCTTGTGCTCAGATTTGGGTGCACGTTAAAAAACCCCAGGTGGTCGAAATTTCCAGAGCCCAACACTACGGCGTCTCTCAGAATCATATGGTGGTTTTGGGACGTTAAACCACACATATCTTTCTATCTATCTGGGTATCAGAGCTGCGCAAAGGTTCGTCATCTTGGCCGCTGAGACGTTGGTGTCACGCAGGAAAGCCAATCCTTCTGTCAGCAGCACTCGCGTTCACACAGCCGACTTCACCGGTAGCATTTCGGCGTCCACACGAGCCCAGAGCACATCCGCTCGCTCTATAACCATGTGGCGTTGATTCGACGAACATTAAAAAAAATTGGCAGCATATACACGGAGTGAATGATGGAGAGCGGGGCGAAGCATTCGTCCGTCCATTCATTCTTGCTTCCGTCCGTCCATGCGTCCGTCTGTGTGACCGTCCACGCGTCCATCCGCCCATCCGTGCGTGCGTCTGTTCATGCGTTCGTCCCTGCGTTAGTCCATGCATCCGCCCCTGCGTCCGTTCATGCGTCCTTCCATGCATCTGTCTGTGTGTCCGTTCGTCCATCTATTCAACACTCCAAGTACCACCATCCCGCATCTTCTCCATGTATCCGCCCCTGCGTCCGTTCATGCGTCCATCCATGCATCTGTCTGTGTCCGTTCGTCCATCTATTCAACACTCCAAGTACCACCATCCCGCATCTTCTCGTCATATATTCCCCATATAGAAGCACCGCCATCCAGCGGACATTCCAAGGACTAAATGAAAGGTGGCACACGCACACTTTCTTAAAGCTTGCACTTTGGGTCTACTTCCCACCTTTAACCACCTCGAGTTCATGGTATATACTAGTTCACTGTATTCGTGGCACTGCGGCCCAACGCTCGCTAAACCTTTCTAAAACCAAGGAGGTTACGCCCAGCAAGTATAACGTAGCAACCTTTTCCTGTCAGATAGTGCTCAATGTACATGTCAATGGCTGCCAATGGGAAATGAGAGACAGGATAATACGGATTTTACTTTCTTATGGCTTCCGCTTCGTATCTACTTTCCACCTTTAACCACGTCGAGTTCATGGTATATACTAGTTCATTGTATTCATGGCACTGCGGCTCAACGCTCGCTAAACCTTTCTAAAACTAAGGAGGTTACACCCAGCGAGTATAACGCAGGAACCCTTTCTTGTCAGATAGTGCTCAATGTGCATGCTAATGGCTGCTAATGGGGATCGCAGAGTGCGCGTTAACTAAAAGCCGAATGCTGCTGTCTCTCATTCCCCCGTAGCAGCCATTGGCACGTACATTGAGCACTATCTTTTTATTGTTCAACAACGCACAGCAGAAATCTCTCACCGGCACCACCTTGTAGGTCAAAATGTTACACTTGTTACATACTACAACGGCTACGAGCGACGAACGGGTGCCGCTATAAGGAGCCTCGCCCCTAAAATCGCCGCCACACCCACAAAGTGAACGATGTTACAGGAGTTTGCTCGGAATATCACGAGACGTTTCTTGGTGAGACCATTTCTGTAAGGAGGCTTCTTAACGAGCCGGTGCATGATGTGTACGTCGAAGGCAGCGTTTTCGGGCGCGTTAGGTGGCTGGCACTGAACAGTGTTGGCTACGTCGATCAGCGCGTTAACCACCTGCCCCTTTATGCCACACTCGCCGCCACCGTGAGCGAACTGCCTAACGGTCCCAAATGGCAAACGTGGAGCTATCAGGCGTTCTTAAACGGAGTTGAAAGCAGGTGCAAGTGAGGGGGCTTGGAGGATAACCCTTGCGTAGTGGCTGGAGCGGAGACCTTCAGCGGTGACGGGGAAGTGTACACCGGCAACACTGGTGTATACGCCAACGCCGCAGGACCACCGGACCGGGCGCGACCAAAAGAAGCTTCCCGAGCAAGCTCCCAAAAAGTGCCCGCGTATTGACGCAAAGCCACCTTCCTCTCATTACTGTGAGGGCGAGCCATGAAATCAATCTGCGCACCGAAATTCTCGTACAACCCGCACGCCGACATCAGCCCCAGATTTTCTATATATTCTGATTGTGTTATAGGCGATAAAATATGCCCACTTGGAGTCGGCCAGGTAGTTCTGCATTAGCAAGAGTTCACTGAATGTGCTTGCTGGAACCAAATCACGAGTCGTACCAGATGTTCCCAAATTTTGAGACCTGTAGAAGGAATATTTGTACAACAAAATTATAAGACAAGAAATTTTTTCCGACGGCCCACCAATTTATTTGCAGTGGCATTGAAGTGTACGTGCTGACATTATGTTGGGCAGTCATATGTGTCGCATATCCAGTTAATTACGGTTGCTTAACGATGCCAAAAGCCTATTACCAACACTGTAAGCGGTAAGCTGAAGTGTAGCACTTGTACTTGGGCTGATGGTTAAACTAGACAATGCTACCTAAACAAACTTCAGTGGATGGCGCCTAAATACAATCGACGCTAACCCGACATGACGCCTGTATGATTTAAGTACATGTTTAATGTTCATTAAAATAAATGGGCAGCTCTGCAAACACAACTGGCGTTTCACCAATAATACGCCCGCGTAGGATCTTTTTCTAAAGAAGTTCTGCGAACTGGGACGGCTCTGTGGTAGAATATTGATTGCCACCGAAAATGCTTGGGTCCGACTTATGCTGTGTCCATGACGTTCTTGACATTCGTCGGGTGAACGATGCTGCCGATGCCGGTTTTTTTTTATGCTCTCGCACTTGAGTTACCGATGTCTATTCTATCCGTTACTCAGTAGTTACAAAGTGTCGTACACATGTGGCGCATACCAGCACACCACGTCATGTGATATACAGGTATGTTCCACACGTGTCTCAAGAAATGCGTTTGAAGTCGCACGCGATGAGATTTTGACACTATTGAAGTCATGACCAGACGGCCATGATCATCAAACAAAGTTTCTCCCAGCATCTCGGAAACGTAACCAATACAGCTCATTCTTGGGGGCATAGTTCTTCAATGATCCCCACTGCAATTGATACCAATATTGCGGCACGTTTGTGGAGGTAGCAGCCACAAAGAAGAAGAAGCGTGACCGAGGTCTTCCATGAAGCCGAGGCGCGTAAGTTGAGGCGGGTAAGCGCCATTTTCGGGACGACGTACCGAAGCTGCTTCAGTGAGTATTAGGCTGAAAAGTAAGACGTTGGTTTCCATTTTGTGTGCACCATTATTTGGCAGAAAAAAATAAGCCACTTTTTTCTATTTTCCAATCACAGGGTCCTAATTACTTAATTTGATGCCACGTTAATTAATCCGAAAATGCTTGTACGAGTGGCTAAATTTTTTGCTTGTAGTCTTCTGAGGTCCTAACTACGAGAAAAACGCGCACAAAAAGTGTATCTGACCAAAATAAAAAATTCAGGGCTGAAAGGGTGATCAGGAGAGCATCTCCAAGTAGATAGATTAGAAATACCGTATTCACTCGCATAATTGGCCCACATTAAACGCGATAGCTTGTTTCACAAGAATTCAGGCGTCGGCGTCGTTGGTTGTGAGTAAAAAATCATGATCCTATGCGTGACCAAAAAATGGAGAACAATTAATGCAAATAAGATAAATAAGTGATAAAAAATTTTGAAGCACAGTGGGGACTCAACCATGGTTGTTTGCGTCCAAGTGGGGATCTATCCCGGATCGTTTGCATGGCAAGAACTTCCCCTGCTTCCAAATGCAGTGAAAGTATCATTCGTGCTTTACAAACACACGCGTCCTCTATACATGCTTCATAACGAAACACAAAATATTGCAGTAATAATGCATGGTACAAGCATCCATTGCCAACGGGCGTCAGAATATGTGATTCCCATAATGGCTCCGTGGTTAAAAAGTCACTGCCCCACTAGAAAAGGCACACGCTACTACGTGTATTCCCTTTAGGCTGCGCATAGTGTGTGCATAGCGAATTCGAAAAGGTTTCATGCATGAAGTGTTCGAAGTACACTCTATAGAAACAGGATGTCGCTATTGCGTTGAACTCCTAAAAACGAAGCTTTAGGATAGCCCTGTTTTTTTTTTCAGGAAATGTAGCTGCCAAATCGGGGTGTGCCTATTACGTGGGGTGAAGTTTGTGAAATTTTTATTTTCGACTACAGCACAAACCGTTAGTAACGTACTTCCCCGAAGTCACTAATATCCACACCACATCCGAAACAACCTTCTTCATAGGCTATCACTAGCGCGAAACGTGTTGAGCATACAGTCTAGAGCGTCCGAGAATCGGGGCTTGTAACATGATACGCATTCAAATTTTCTAACTTTAACATCCACGTTACCAAGCAAATTATTGCACGATAAAAAACTACAAAAAGAAACCTCCATCGCGCGAATTCGCTGATTGCATTTCAGACCATTTCGCACGCTAAACAGTACCGATTGTTCAATTTCACAAGCTCGCAACCCATATTCAAGACATTGAGATTGAATCGCCAACCATTATAAATTGTTACAAGCGCCACCCAAGCCCCTTTTCTTTGAGTAGAACTTTCGAGGAGAGTTACGTCGATTCTGCACAAAACCGCATTTTGATCATCCGCGACCACTTCCAAAAAGCACCTACCGCGATCAGGCCTAGGAATCCTACAATTCGGCATGTTCTCTCGAGTGTATACAACATGAAAATTGGGCCTCGAAAACATTGCACTAAAGCAAGTGATCCAATAGTAGCGCGCGTGATACGATGCTTAGGTTCACGTAATGGAAATCAACGGCGACAAAGTCCGCCGAGCTCGTGCAAGTCCACGTAAGGGCAGAAAAGGCGAATATCTTAAACTAGTGGACAAGGTAGCTGACGTGATAAAAACGACGATTTCGTTGATAAGTGGGGTTGAACGTCCCAAAACCACCTTATGATTATGAGAGACGCCATAGTGGAGGGCTCCGGAAATTTCGACCACCTGGGGCGCTTTAACGTGCACCCAAATCTGAGCACACGGGCCTAGAACATTTCCGCCTCCATCGGAAATGCAGCCGCCGCAGCCGGGATTTGATCCCGCGACCTGCGGGTCAGCAGCCACGGTGCTTTTCCGGACAGGAAACTCCATGCCAGGGTTGGCACTGACTACCGAGTGAAACTCTCCAAATGACGAGCGAGAAGTTGACAATAGTCGCCATTTCTCTTCAAATTTCGCCATGTAAGTCGGCACTCTACATATGTGTGACTTGTATAGTTATAAAAATGCTAATTATGTGTAGCTCTGTGCAGTACAGTACCATTCATAAACCCTAAAAAATAACGTTTTTAGAGACAGCCGCATGAGTCACTTCAACATGGGAGCACAGAAGAAGGACATGCATGCTCCAGCATCGTTCTTGAATTCTATATATAGTGCCATAAGAAAAAAAAAATTACGGGTTCAGTTATAAGGAAAAGAGGGTGAAACAGTCACTATAACAAGAAGGGAACGGCGTGCATAGCCTTCCTGCAGATGTAGAAATTTTCATTGAAGTGGAAACATGGGTCCGATTATCAAACATCTTAATTACAAAACAGCGAACATAAATTCTTAAGTACTGCATAGCCGTTGCAATGCCCGCTTCACGCTTTTTGTGTGGTCTTTACGTTTTATATTCGGCTCAGTGCCGTTTCTGTAGTTCCCGAAGGCTACCTATGGAGCCCGTTTTTTTTTTTTGGCCCGTACAAAAAGTGTGTTAGTAACAAACTTAAACTTCGTATGCACCAAACTAGAGGTACTACAGCAGTAAAGAAGTCAACGAGCTGTTCAGGACAGTTGGTGGCGTGGCCCGAACACGCAGCCTAACTTTCACCAAGCCACTTCTGAAACGAGCTTTAAAGAAGCTTGCAGCTCTTAAAGCACACACACACAAAAAACTTGGTATTGATGTGACCTGGGTGCGGGGCACAGGCGACCACCCAGGCGCCGAGGAAGGAGGTATCCTTACAAGGCTTGTTGCTCACACAAGCACAATTTATTTACATATACACGGGTAAAGCACACTAGGCTCGAGATGGCTTCACATGAGACAAGACCAGCCGTGGTAACGAAGGCCAGATAGAGAGAGCACCCAGGGTGCACGCGACGCTCTTTTTATATGCACCATTCAGTCTAGTTTGCCAGCCTGACTGCAGCGCCAGAATACATAGCCTAGTGGATAAAAAGGAGAAACCTTGAGACGGCCTCAATGAAAATAGAACGTGACGCGCGCGTTTCACGCCCTGTATCTGTCGGCTGATTGTGGCCGGGATACATGGGGAACGCGAGCACGCGTCTATTTTCTGCGTGCCCCTAGCGGCAAATGCCAGGCTGAGACAGGGCTAGGGTGGCTAGAATGGGGAGGTGTGATGACCGGCCTCCGGAGGCTGGCCCAAAAGCGCGTTCCTGCCGCGCGGTGGCGCTGCCGGTGGGGGCGCTGTGCTTTTCTCGCATCGTCTACTTGCCTCTGGGCGGGTAAATGATTCGACCGCGCTCAGTTTTACCGCTGTAGTCTTTTCAATTATGTTGTTGACGTCGAGAAACTTGCACGTGTAATCTACAAGCGCAAACCACGCAGCCGATACAGAGCGTGGGTTTCGCGGCCACTTCTTGCGAGGAGGGCGCGCTTGTCACGCGAAAAATAGTTTAGAGGAATGTCTCCCGCAGACCAGCAGGTGGCAACAACCCTGCGTGTGTCGCTCGCATATTTGTTATACATTTTCGATTGCAATAGTACTTTAAAGAGTGGAAGTCAATGCAGTTTTTATGCAGTGTGGCAGAAGAATGCAATAAAGTACAAGACTACAAGACTGGTGGCTTGATACAAGTTTATTGGAAACAGTACATTAAAACATTACATAACACAGGGCTTCACCTTCTTGGCGTTATTCTGCACAGCATGCTGGTTTAGCCCTTTCAGCAGAAAATGGACACGCGTAATGCTGTAGAACCTGACAACTGATGTTGTTAAAGAAGCTGAATGCTCACTGCAGCCAATTTGTGGCACATTGGCTGCTAGGCGCAAAAAATCCTTCACTACTTTGGTGTGCAAGCGCGTGGTGCTAAATGCACGAGTTAGTCTATCCTCAAGGGTTTTGATTAGACTATATAGACGGACAGAGGGGTAAAGAAGGCCCCCCATGTCCCACTTTTTACACGCTTCTGCTGGCAATTGATCCGTCACACTATCACGTGTGACGAGGCAGGCATCCTTGCAAGCTTCGCATTGGGTTGAGAAGACCCGCTTCCTGGCTACATATCCTGCAATATAATAGGTGAGGCGGTCATCACTGCGTTCTTCAACGTAGTCAGCGTGGTCAATCGCAACCTCTGCTGCTTCGACAGGTAGTGTAACGTCGTCACAAGCTGGTGCTTCATTTTCAGACAGCAGATGATCCTCGGACAGCAAGGCCTCCAAAAGTCCAGGAGATACGTTTGCTCCCTTGGGGCTTTTCGCCAAGCTATAAAAGCTTGTGCACCTGCATATATACATGTAAATTACAAAAACTGGTACTTTGGATTATATGCTTTGTATTTCAATGTACAGGACTGAAAATGCACAAGCATACTTGATTATGATAATGAACTACGCAGGAGTTGGGTGATCGTTAGCTCCACTGGCCTGTCTGACGATACCAAAGGAACGCTCCAAACAGTCTTGACTGAGACGGGAGGTCATCAAAAACCTAAACCCAACCATTTCAGTGAGGTACTTCAGTAGGTCCTTCGCAGAGTGGATCGTCACACGTAGACCTTCTGCCGTGCTCTTGCTTAAGAAGCCGAGCCCTCCTGCATGGGCCTCCCACTGGTCGAGAAATTCCAGCATGTTGTCAAGTGCAGTTTCTTTAGTGCTGCCACGTCTGAAACATGAAAAGTATTTACGTCTTCACATGAAAATGAGCCCAGTTGGTGTACATACCTCAGAGCTTCTGCTGGAAACCGCGACGTCATGGCGTCAATTGTTTGAGCCACCACGTTGATAAATACTTTTGTTGGCTCCAGATTTGGGTACTGTTGCTCAATTTTTTCTTTGTGAAAATCCATCGCGTGCTCAACTGCGCTACTGAAAATATAAAAAGCCAGATTGACCCTCATCTTTTCGAACCCACTAGGATATATGTGAGAACGTGTCAACTTGGGTGCAACTTTCAATGTGAAGGGACTGCTGTCGACCTTCCAAGTCATTGCCACATGTTCCCAAAGAACCTGCAAGAGTTCATAATGGTTAGTAAACCAGCTTTACCAGGTACCCAACATTTCAAAATATTATGAGAATAAAATAACACGCTTACTCGGCCCTTGTGTGTGTTGAAGCCATGCTTAATCATGATGTTTCGCACACATTTCACAAGATGAGGGAAGTCCGAAATAAAATGGAGGAAGCGCTTGTCGTCGCATGGATGTGTAACCTTACATCGTACATGTTTAGCATTTCCATGAACACCCATGTTGTGCCACATGGCACGGTTCCATGACGCGCCGTCCGTGCAGATGTAGTCCACATAAAGATTAGCTTTCTCGCACAGAAGAACTGCTTCTAAAATTATCTTTGTCAGCGTTGGCGCCTTCACATTTCCATTCGAAGCAAAGACCCCTGTAGAAAAAAAGTATTGCAGGTATGAGTGCAATTACAGAAAATAACAGTACTTTGATAAATGCTATTTACCAATTATCTGCGTCCATTTGCCCACAAAAGGCTGAAACATGACGACTAAGCCATGATCAGCCTTTGTGTGCTTGTCCTGAGCTCCAGTAAATTGTCCAATGTTTACGAAGCCTTCAATACCCATGGATGACTTGAGGTCCGGGTGTGTAGAAAGTTTCATCTCGTCTATAACGAGGCCGCCATGTCTGTTCATTTCATTCATTTCACTAGCCTTCTCCTTCACGCACTCAAGAAGCTTGCGACTAAAGCCATAAGATGCCTTGAAGGCCTGCGAATGCAAGATGAGGATGATTAAATTATGCTGAATAAGAAAAAAATTGTAATCGTATACCTTGATGTACTTTTGGAGGCAGAAACGGCTTGGAAGTATAAGGATCTTATGGGCCCTGAGATGCTCGTATAAGCTCGGGCTGTTGATCCTTAAAACAATGCACTCCAAGAGCCACGCTTTGTCGTATCGATATCCTCGCATGGATTTCCGCTTCGATGCCTCAAAACTTGCTCGGACTGCATACTGCTGCTTTTTCGGAAGCTGCTTGATCTGAAACAAATGCACGAAACAGGAAGCTTTATTTATGACGCTAAATATGTAAAAATACAGCACCTTACCTTTGCCTCAAAGCTGTTTTCCTTGATAGAGGAATTCCTTTGTCGTAACGTTCGTACGACCTCATGAAGGGTGTGCACTTTCTTACTCCGCCGCCTCAAAGTGCGAACGGCACATTTCAATCTCCTTCCCGCTGTCTTTACCAATGGGCGTCGCACCTTATTTTTTAAGCGCAGCAAACGAGCCACGAGGATTCGCCTCACTTTTCTGCACTTCAGACACCACTGAGGCATATGGGCCGGCATACCTGGAAGAAACAACAAAATGGGCGACATGTGAAGTATATGAAATAATTTTTCACAGTTGTGATATGCCCAAGACGTATGTATCAAAACACAACATACCTTGTGACACAGATCCATCACACACAGCGGAAAACAGGCCATTTGCTGACAATGTTGTGCAGTCAGACACATCTAATCGCTTAAACTCGCTGATATTTCCCACTCCACAACACACAGAGAGTTTTTCTGCATACACCAGAAGCTCTTGGGCCTCTTCCTCAGACTCAACGGTGCGCTGACAGTGAAGGTGGCCAGCCAGGAAAATGGTGCAGGAGGGTGAATTTCGCTCTCTAATTTCGAACACAGCTATCTTGTTGAAGGCAACAGGAGGTACTTTGTTTTTATGATGTTCAGCTGTTTGGTAACTCGCTATGTTTTTGTTTTGGAATGTCTGACGTGACCAATACTCCGATGGTAGTCGAAGACCAAAAATGAAGTGTTTCCGAGATACTTCATCGTTGACTATGTCCAGTTCGTCATGAGCTGAACCGATTCGCGTTCTGAATCGTCAATGTCCTCACGGCTCTTCTTTGCAGGCACGGAAGAGCCCTGTCCCATTCTCCTCTTCCTCTTTTTTGGCAGAGTTTTCGTCATATACTTTGGAAGGTTCGGGAAAATTGTTGGAATAGCACTCTCCTTAAGGGCAGGCACATCGCGTGGTATATGGACCTCCTTTCCATTCACAATAAGCACGTAGTGTCTCATGATAAACCTGAAAACATAATAAAAAGTGAGCGTAGCCTCTGTAATGAAGACACTTCGGATTTCCAAGCAACGAAACAACAATTAATGCATGTGCTGCAGCGTTAGGTGACACACATCTAGCCGCGGGTCGATGGAGGCAGAACGCAAAACGCGCCCACGTGGAGCAACATGCCAATGTAAGTACAAAAACAACCGATCATCTGAATTAGTCTGGCTCTTTCCACTGCACTTCTGCTGCTCATGACCCGTGTGTCACACCGGGTCAGTGTGTTAACTGTAGAAACCTCAACTTTTCTATATGCTTAAACATGTACGAATTCCATACGTACCTTGGGTCAAAATGCCTTTCGCAAACTGCAGAATTCTCTTGCAGTGGCTTGTCGGCCCTTGGTATGGCACGTGCCCACTTTTCAAATTCATCCTCACGGGCAGGTGCACGAAAGAGAGACAGTCTTTCACCGCAGGACTTGTAGCCGGCGTCGCAACCTGGCACAAAGCACCACCTCTGCGTTTTTTTTCCCCGTCGACGGCATTCTTCAGAGCGGTTCAAAAATCGACGACAACCACTGACATCATCTCCTTCAAGAAATCGGGAAGCGATAGGAAAAGCAGGCCGTACTTCGCGAACAGCGACAGCTCACTTGCGCTGCTCCGTCACCAACGAGACACGAGCAACACATGCTCACAGTCGGCACATGCCAACAGCGCCCCAGACTGACGCGCCAAATTTCCCCCCAGCGGCGAGAACGCGCAGAGGGGCCTCGCTAGGCAAGAGGCCGCCGCCGCAGTCATCACACCTCCCCATTCTAGCCACCCTAACAGGGCAGAGCGATCAACGCAGCTCCATCTGGCCACTGTGCGGTGCCTATATGCCCCAGTTCGTGCACGCGCTTCTTTTCAGACGCCGACTGCATGCTCTGGCGCCGCCAATGCTCGTTCCCTAGCTAGAGCGCACACGGACACCATTTGCGTTCCTGCAAGACACGTACCGCGTTAGGACGGTACGACAATGAGCAGCCCCTTGGAGGCCATGTGCTTGCCCTACCGGTCGTAACAGCCCGTCTACCGCCCGAAGAGGTCACGTAAGGACTGAAGTGTACGTTGCACGTCTTCTTGGCCGTTGTACGTCTCCTTGAGCGTCACACTTGCTGTCCACCTCAACTCAGGGCCGCGCAACACAGACTTACGGTAGCTAGACGCACACGACTCGGCGTATAGCAACCACTCAACAGCGCCCAACACACGCTTCGTCACAGCATGTGGCGTACACAGCTGCAGAGACCCGGGTGCTGCTGCTTGGTGGTTTTTCGGTCAAAGGTGCCACAGCGCTGAAGGTCACCGTCTTCATAGGGCGGTTACTCCTGGGACAATAGCCATAGCTGGTCTTCTGCCTGGTGAGAAGGGACGCAATCTATCCAATACCAACGCTGAGAACACTAAGCTCTCGCGAGATCTACCAGGTGTAAGTTAGTGCAAGGCTATTGTCCTAATATTTAGCATACCAGAAGCCTGCATAATGGGAATAACCCGTTAAATATCTTTACGCTCAGGTGATCACGTCCCAAATAATGCGACGGAATCAGTTGACGTGCTGTGGACCCCAGACAAAATGCCCCTTTCAAGCGCGTTATCTTAGACGCATGTCTGGAAGTTCGCAAGAAAACAGCGGGAAACTACACGGAAGCTTTATGAACGAGGCAGAAACCAGGTGATTCAAACTGAAGCATTTCCTTCCGGTCACATGCAGACGAGAGCGTCCGAACGATCCTGACCTGCACGCACACGCTTTCTTCCGGCTCGAAATCTAACATACTAATCACCTCTGAGGAACTACACGCTGCAACCTGAGACATCACCAAAAATGTATCGGCGTCCACCCTACTTAAAGAGCCGTGAATTTGCAGTCCGTTATCCCTCATGACACTTTTTAAAAGCTTTATTAAGGCTGTTTTTACAAATGACCTCTCCGCTTTCACCATTCTGGCTTTGAATATCATTATATACTGGCAACACCACCTTTGACTCGACACTTCCTGCGTTCACGTGCGCTCGTGTGCTCTTTCGCGGCTCACTCTAAGAAATCGCATTTAGTCTACGCTGTGATGTCAAGACTTTCTTTACGAGTGAGTCATTCACCTGGTTTGTGGCCATGATTGGAACGCCTGCTTTCCCGAACTGGCGATGGACGCTGTCAAGATCTAGCCCTGCCACGTGTTTTATGTTTCTTGTGCTTGGTCTCTCCTAGATTTACATCACCCTGACCATCGGCACGTTTCGTAAGAAAACGCAAGCTGTTCACGTTCTTCTATTTCCTTACGTCTGGCCTGTAAAGCTTCTTCTCATCCGCACCACAACCTTTAATCGCTTGTATCAAATAGGGCTTCTTATGCATCGTAGCTGTTAAAAACAGTAGACATAAGGTGCAGGAGAGGAAGAGAAGGACGAAGGATGGCGCGTGGCACGTGGGGTGGTTCTTGGATCTACGCCGAAATAAACAGACGTCGAGACGCTCCACTCTTCATCTCCAGGCGTATCAGTTCTTTGAAGCCAGATTTCCACGAAAAAAGTATTGGACTTTTCATTGGTCCCGAAATCCGACCTGGTTATAAGGAGGACCATGGAACGCCTGCGAAACACGAGAGCAGCTAGATGGCGACACAGCTCCAAGATCATCAGTGCCGTTGATGAGCTTCTATCATCCAATGAATTCGACTTGGCGGGGCTTCGTAGCATTCTTCAGCGCCTGGAGAAAAGCACTGACGAGCTTGCCAAGGCTAACGAAGCACTGCACGCCCACATAACGGATGACGAGGTGCTGGCGGACATGGACTCGGTGCTAGAGTACGAGAACCGAACTGCAGGGAGTGTTGGCCTTCTTAAACATCACATCCAGGAGCTGGCTGTCGGAATATCAGGACCAGCCAGGTACAATGGGGAGTTGCCAACCGACTCTTCTCTGCCGCGTCTAGCAGCCCATCAGATATTTTGGGCGGCACAGGAGCAAGGCTCCTAAGCTAGACCTAGTGAGATTCGACGGGTCCCCCACGAAATGGCTACCATTTTGGGACCTCTTTCGACACACAGTACACGAGAACCCGCGTCTCAATCATGTCGATTGCTTTCACTACCTCCGATCTCTTCTCGACTGCCCTGCGGCAAAGGCTATTGTAGGCATACTGACAACAGACAACAGTTATGAGGACGCCATTTCTATACTGAAAAAGTGGTTCGGAGACGTGCGCATGATTGAGCAGAGACACCTCGAAAATCTTCGCACTCTACGTCCCGTCACTACGTTGGCCAATACTATGGTACCCTGAGAAGCCTTTATGACTTTGTTCAAATAAACACGAGGGCTCAAAGGCCTCGGCGTCTCGGAATACTGCTACTCTGCCATGTTGTGCGAAGTACTAATGAAAGTGATTCCGCAAGACATAATAGTCGAATATTAGCGACGACGGCGACTTAAAGCGTCAAGTGCGCACGACCCGCCGAGCTTGGAAGAAGAACTTAGACAATTGCTTGAGTACCTCTGCATGGAGGTCGAGTGCAGAGAGCAGACCACCTACCAACGACGGATATTGCACAACAATGAACTAAGACGTCCGGCAGCCACAAGAATTCACCTATGGCATCAGCGGCAGTTCTCAACAGTGCCGTTACAATGGAGTCGTACCTTTTTTGCCAGAAATCACACCTCACTTTCGACTGCGTTGGATCGCTTCCCGAATCAGAGAAAAAGAGTCTTCTGTCGACGACTGGCTGCTGCTTCAGATGTACCACAAAAGGACATCCAGCAAGAGATTGCCAATGAAAGGTAAGCTGCTCACATTGTCATGGAAGACACGCTTCTTCGATGTGCTCTAGACAGGTTAGTACAGCTGTTGAAATAATGACGCCACCACAACACGTTATGAGCAGTACCTCCATGTACGCTGTGTCAGAAGCAATAGAAGCCTTGATGAAGTACTATTGCAAACGTCCAGAGGATGGATGAAAGGCGCAAAGGGCAGCTGCTATATAAGGGGCATCATGGATAATGGTAGCCAGCGCACTTTCATTAAGAAGATGTTTCAAGAAAACTGAATCTGAAGGCGTTAGGAGAAATTCACACTACTGTCAACGTGTTTGGAAACAAACATAGTCGCTGTGCACGTCGGAGACTAGTCCAAGTAGCTCTACAAAGCCAATACGATAATGTTCAGTATGGCACGGAAGCAATAGAAATCGAGCACGTCTGTAAAGTGGTTTGCTGAAGTACCCGAACACCATGAATTCATCAAAGAGTTGCGAAATCATCGTCAACATTTAGCTGATTCACTTTGCTTTGCGCATATCACCTAGGAAGAAGGCATTAGCCTGTTAATTGGCTCAGACCGATTGGGAAAGATTCTTGGGAGCGAAGTCACTTGGCATAAAGATCGCAAAAGTCTTCTTTCCATTCAGACTGCACTAGGTTCAACAGCACAAGGACCCTTAAAGGATACAACTGTACTGCCACTCACAAACGCAAACGTTTGTGTATTACGGACAAGTTGTTGCATGAGCGACGCCCTGATGCAGGAATGCATAGTCTCAGAACTACGAAAGTTCTGGCAGCTCGAAAACTTCGGGATCACAGATGCGGATGAACCATCCTCCCACAATAAGCAGGTGCTAAAAGCTTTCAATGAAACTATTGAGCTGCGAGACGAAAGGTACGAAGTCTGTCTGCCTTGGAAAGACCGGCAATCAGACCTGCACGATAATCGTGTGGTAGCAATCAAGCGACTTCGCTGCCTACTTCACCGTTTGTCTCAGAGCAAAGAAGTACTGCTTCAGTATACGATGCAGCAATCAGTCAGTACCTTACTGATGGTCATGCTGAGCCAGTTCTCGTCATCGAGGATGCGACCACCACTAAATATTACATGCCCCACCGGTAAGTAATTAGAGAAACATCCTCCACAATGAAACTCCAAATTGTCTTCGATGGCTCGTCCCATGCCTCCGGAGCGGCTTCATTGAATGACCACTTGGAAAAAGGCCCGAACCTGAGCAACGATATGTTGCTGCGTTTTCGTCAGCAGCAGTTCAGCGTCACGGCTGGCGCTGCAGATTGGAAGTATTTCTGCAGACTGGAATTAAGCCGAGTGACAGGGACGCTCCGAGATGCCTGCGGTTTGAAAGAACGCCAACAGGAGTGCTGGACATGAATCGTGGTCACGAATACCGCATGACTCGCGTGCCCTTTGGCACTACGCAGGCTCTTTCTTACTCAGTGCGACATTGCAGTATCATCTGCAGAGCGTATACGGAAAGTATCGCCAGACAGCTGAGAAGTTGGTGCGCTGCTTTCACGTGGATGACATGGTCACCACTGTTTATACCGCATCGGACGCCTGTTAGGTATACGACCAAGCTACAGAAATCTTCGCGAAAGCTGGAATGAAGTTACAGAAGTGGGCAACTAACTGCACTGACCTAGAAAACTGCGTAGAACAACTGTACCACGCGAAGATACTGGGACTACTGAGGAACACCAGGTCAGGTAGGATAAGCTTCGATCCTGTTCTTGAATGTCTACAAGGAAATATGCCAACAGAACTGTTCATCTTACAGATTTTCGCTCGCTTTTACGACCCTCTCGGCCTTGCAGCACCATTTCTAATACACGCCAAAATACATTTTCAGCGCATTTGGCAAATACAACTTGATTAGGATTGTGAAATTCCAATTCAACTTGCCCAAGAATGAAAAATGTGGTGCACAGAAGTTCGTGACATCAAGACTCTTTCAGTGCCCAGGTTTTGTTTGGCAATCAGTGATTTGAATTACGAGCTGCATGTATTCACAATGTGTTCACTGACGCAAGCAAAGCTGCTTACGGGGCTGTTGCTTATCTGCGGCACAACCGTGATTGTGCACCAGGTCAGATACTCATGGCAAAGGCCGAGTTGCTCCCATAAAGCAGCTTTCACTTCCACGGTTCGAGGTTCTTGGAGCTTTATTGGGTGCCCGACTAGCAAAGTTAATAACTGACGCAATAGAAATCATTTCTTCTAAATTCTATTTTTGAACCGATTCAACAGTAGCTTTCGGATGAATCCGAGGCATCCCTTCAAGGTGGCAGCAGTTTCTGAAAAACAGTAACAGAATTCCAAGACCTCTCCAACTCTTCCCAATGAAAGTATTCTGTTGGAAAAGAGAACCCAGCGGATCTAGTTTTTGGGGCACATCGGTGAAAAATCTAATTGACAAGGAGATTTGCTGGAGACGACCAGTTTGGTTGGCCAGATGCGAAGAATTGCCTAAGCAGACGAACACTTTCTGAAAGATCCTCAAGATGACCTAAAAGAGAAGTCCGAAGTCAGCACCATTACGCTATATTCCACCTCGACATCGGTAAACGCTGTTTTGGACCTATCAAAGTATAGTTCTTGGCTGCGGGTGCTACGCGTCACGGCTAGGATACTGAGGTTTGTCGCAGCCGGCTTTGACCGGCCGACCCCTCAAGGACACCTAATGACGGGGGAGCTTGACGCCTCTGAAAGGTATTGGCTGTCCATTATTGAAAAGCAATGATTCGGCCTTTAATTAGCAGCCCTCCAGACTGGGCGAGATCTGTCCAAGGCGTCGACAATTCGGGATTTGCACCCCTTTCATGTGGAAGAGGAGGAATTGCTGAGAACTCAAACAAGGCTTCGGAATGTCGTGTACCACGAAAACATCAACCACCCGATTTTGCTTGCTGGTGACCACATCGCCACTGAACGCATTGCCACCGGCTTACGCCTGAGGCTTCTGCACGCATGAGTCGCAACAACCATCGCGGAACTCTGAGAAAACTTCTGGGTGACGAAGGCGAAGCAGTGTGTGAAAATTGTGATCGGGTGGTGTACCTGGTGCGCGCGATTGAGGGTGAAGCTTGCAACAGCTCCTACGGCAGCGCTACCTGCTGACCGAGTGAATGTGTTCAAACCGTTCGACGTTACTGGTGTAGATTTTATTGGACCAGTGTACTTGAAAAGTGAGCCAACACAGAATTCATACATTGTGCTATTCACTAGTGCGGTAATACGCACTGTTCATCTAGAGCTTGTTTTACGCTCCACAGCAGACAGTTTTTTGGTAGCCTTTGGGAGTTTCCCTGCACGTCGTGGATTCCCTTCAATGGTTTACTCTGGCCATGCTTTGTGCTTTGAACGTGCTTCTCGCGAACTTCGAGCTGTGTATGACACTATTAAGGGAAGAGAAGCCGGCGATTATCTGTCTGCTCATAGCATCACGTGTAAATTTTCTGCTGACCATGCTTCTTAGTGAGGCGGATTTTAGTAGCGTATAGTGAGGTCAGTGAAAGACAACTTAAGAAAAGCTCTAGGAAGGTCTTTTCTAGATTATGGTCTAATGGGCACGGTCTTAGCAGATATTGAAGCGATAATAAATAGCAGACCACTGACGTTCTTGTATTCTGTACCAGACGAACCAGAAGTCTTAACACCTGCCCATTTCTTACATGACAAGCAATTGACGGCGCTCCCCGACTTGCAAACAGCAGAGTGGTGCCCAGATCCTATACAGAGCTTTTTAAAACTTGGATACAGTGACGAAAGCTACAAAAAGAGTTCTAGAACCGCTGAAATACTGAGGAATATTCAATACATACTAAGGAATATAATACTAAAGAATATAATACGCCAGTGGTCATAATACGCCCACTATTACTATATTGCGGAAGGCAATGTAGTAATAGTGGGTAACGATGCTCTGCCCAAGTTCTCTTGGAAGCTAACACGCGTTCTGAAAAACATTACGGGACACGATGGCATTGTTCGTGAATGTCACCTAGCTAGCAGACGGCAAAATTGTAACGCAGCCTATTCAACATTTGTGTTTCCTAGAAATGCTCCCGCAGCAGTTCGTGGGCCGGGAGTGTTAAAAGACACTGTACATATGATGCAGGAGAGGAAGAGAAGGACGAAGGATTACGCGTGGCACTTGGGGTGGTTCTTGAATCTACGCCGCAATAAACAGACGCCGAGACACTCTGCTCTTCATATCCAGGCGTATTAGTCCTTTGAAGCCGGTTTTCCACGAAAGAAGATTTCGGATTTTACAGTAGCCTCGTCAATACTCAGCTCATCGCACAAGAGAACTTAATCCGGTTTTCTTAATCTGTTCAAATCCATGGTCCCCCCGTGCACACTTCCGTTGCTCAAGCTGCTGTGATGGTCTCTTTATTGAACACTAGCTTTCGCGAAGCAGCGATCATCCTACCCTTTTGGATAAACATCACCATCTATCCTAAACACCTGGTAAAATCTCTACGGAAAGCGAGCACTCACCAGCATTGGTACTAGGAAAGAACACCACCAAATACAACTGAATCTCACCACTACCACTTGTTGATGTGACCGAGGAGCAGGGCACAGGGTGCAACCCGGGCGCCGGGGAAGTATACTCTTGCAAGGCTCCTTACGTAAAGCACCAATTTGTTTGCATGTTTAAGTCAAGCGCACTAGGCGTCCAGACACCCTTACGGGACACGACCTGTTGTAACAAAGGCCAGAGAGAGCACCGAACAGTCGCGAACCCGCTCCGGAATTCTTAATCGCCTGTATCAAATGTGGCTTCCATCTATCATCGTCCCTTCAATATTCATCTCCTCGCACAAAAGAACTTAATCCGGTCTTCTTAACCAGTATTGTTCAAATCCATGGTCACCCCGTGCAGACTGCTATTGCTCAAGCTGCTGTGAAGGTACATCTAAGAAACAACCTTCGCGAAGCTGCGGCTAATCTACCACTTTGAATAAACATCGTCTATTCAGAACACCTTGTGGAATTTTTATGGAAAGCAAGCACTCACCAGCATTGGTACCTGGAAAGAACACCACGGAATCGAACAGAATACCACCACTGCCCCCAGTTGATGAGACCGAGGAGCGGGGCACAGGCGGCCACCCAGGTGCCGGGGATCGACACACCCTTGCGAGGCTTCTTGCTCACACATACATATAATTTATTTACATATTTACATGGGTCAAGCACACTTGTGGTCGACACGTGCCTTGACACAAGACACGACCGTAACGAAGGCCAGAGAGAGAGAGAGAGAGAGAGAGAGAGAGAGAGAGAGCACTCAGTGCACACGCAGCGCTCCTTTTATATCCCCCGAACCGTGCACGCACTTATTGCTGACTGCGTGTTCCAGGATACGTTGTCTAGCAACATGGGACGACGCTAGGGGGCCAGTTGAAGCAAACGTGCTTCGCATGAGCTCCCGCCTCGGCGCCTTATCTCACCCGGAAAACCTCATTGCCGCCACCTATGAAGTACTAGACCGTTTTCTACTAATCAAGTGCAGTCGGTGGATAACCGGTTTTCAACCGTAAGTCCATATTTCCTGAAAGTCTGCTTGTTTGAAGATCCAAGGCGAAGAACGCTGCTCTAAGCCTAAGCGGCGTCTCCGCGCAACGCGCGAGAATGGCTGACGACGATGCGGCTGCGTCAACCGGAGCCATGACATCGATCGAAGAAAAAACTCAAGGCGAAGAAAATGCTACCAGCGTCTCGCAAAAGAAGCTTTTTGACAATGGGAGATGGTTCACTGCAACGTACCACAACTCAGGCTGATCGCCGTCCCGGAGACCGGGGCCGAAGCGGTAGACAAATCAGCGTCTACAAAACAGAAAGGGAATCCTTTTCGAAAAGTGAAACTGCCTTCACTGCCAAAAACCAACTTCAAGGTCATCATTAGACCGAGGGATGGGCTCAACATCAGTCAATTAAGCACGCATCAGATGGCACGCGCTATAACTATGGCATGTGGTAGACCAGACATCTGCAACGAAGGCAACCTGCTTATACGGCTGCGCAATGGATCCAACATCGCCATAATCAGCACGCCAAGCATGGAGACCGCCAACATTGTGCAGAGCCTTAGAAGTCTACATTTTGGTGTAAAAGACTATGCAGTGATGGCTTACGTAGCCGCGCCGGACAACTCGTGCAAGGGTGTGATTCACGGACTGGACGCCGGGACCACGCCAACCGAATTACTAGTCCATCTTCGGGTGCGTACCCAAGGAGTGAAAATAATTTAAGCAAGAATGCTTGGAAAATCCCAAAGTACTGTCATTACCTTCGAGAGCAAGATCTTCCCGCGCTATGTTTACTACTACGGTGGTGAAACACGATGCTACCTCTATCGATCATCGCGGCAAGTTTCCTATATATGCTTCAAGCCTCGGCATAGGGCAGACGTATGCCCAACACCAGACGCTGTTGTCTGCTCAAATTGCACCGAGCCAGTCATAGAGGACGGACACACCTGTGAGCCCCAGTGCGCACTATGCAAGGAAGCGCACCATACGCGGGCAAAGGAGTGCAAGGAACGCCTCAGGAGACCGAGAAGCCCACGACCAAGAACAAAAGAGCGGACGGCCACCGGAGCACAAGGTGCCGATGGACGCGGCCGGGCCCGGAAACGCTGGTTCAGCAGGGATGCAAGCTCACTATCTAGGTCCCGATCAGCATCGAAATCACGGTGATGGTAGAGATCGGCGTCCAGGACGCCCCAGGCTCCAGAAAACAAGAAAAAGCCGCAGAAGAAACCCTTCATCTGGAAGGAAGACGACGGTAGGGTGAGCAGGAAAGCGCCTTTTTTCTCTGCCTCTCCCACCGCTCCAAACAACACGAATACACAGACAGTAATAGTCGGTAAGAATGGCAGACTATTGGCAGACTAAAAGATTTAAGGCAGACTATTCAGACACTCAGGGCAGAAAACGCCGAACTCCGGCAGAAACTAAACGATCTCGTAGATGAACTGAAGGCCCTGAGAACAGGAGAGACCAATGCTAACCCCCAATCAGACTTAACACTGACAGCCACCGTAGAGCGCCAGGAATTCACAACTACCATGGCTGCCATAAAAAATGCCCTATCAAATCTTGGCAACCTCATCTCTAACATCCAAGATGAGGCGCGCAAGGATAGAGAATGTCTGGTGCAACTCACGGCCATGAAATCCGGAGGCACACCCTACGCTCGGCCATCATCTGAGTATGACGAGCTGCCGTAAATGCTCAGTCAAGTTGGAAACCCTCGAAATATGGCAGTGGAACTGTCGTGGAATCCGTCGAAAGCAAGGTCTTCTGAATCAATACATCAATAAATGCGCAACTCCACCAGACATCATCGGCCTCCAGGAAACCGGCTGCTCACCGAAACTCACTGAATTTTCGGTTTATGAGGGTCTTGGCCAAAGTAAGGTCGCTACTTTGGTTGCCAAAGCAGTCACTGCAATTAGACATCACATCGATGCAACAGACATTGACCACGTTCTCATTGGAATCATAACGAAACAAATAACCGACGAAAGCATATTTCTCCTCAATATCTACAGCCCACCAAGCCAGCGGAAAACGAACTTCAGCTCCATTCTGCGCAAGGCAGAACAAGCAGCAGGCAGAACAAGCAGCAAGCAAAAGGGGTCTTGTCATCCTTGGAGACTTTAATGCGTGGCACAAGAGCTGGGGATATGTCAAGAAAACTCAGAAAGGCAGGGATTTGGCCAGAGAAGCTGATCGCAGAAGGCTAAGCCTTATTACAGACCACACTCAACCAACGCGAGAGGGTAATAGTATCAACCGAGATACGTGCCCGGACTTGGCGTTCGTTAAAGGTGTCAGGGAGGCCCGATGGGAAAACGGCGGGGAAACGCTTGGCAGTGACCACTGCATTTTGCGTATCCAGATAGAAACCCTCCCGGTGAGGAAACGACATGGCCTGGCTCGGCTTACAGACTGGGAAGCTTTTAGAAAAACTAGGGCAGAATTCGAGGATAAATTGCCGACATTGAGAGTTGGGTCTCGGGAATCAAGGCAGACTGAAAACGATTAACACGAGAAGTTACCCTATCTACAAATACGCCCGAGGTGGACAAGCATCTCCTACACCTCTGGGACGCGCGCCGGGGCCTATTAAGAAGATGGAAGCGGCAGAAATACAACCGCAAACTGAGACTTAGGATCGCCGCAGTCACCAGGGAAGCCGAAGAGTATGCGACGGAGCTGTCAAGGCGCAACTGGGACCAAAAATGCAACGAGCTACAAGGTACACTAAGTTGGAAAAGGACATGGGCCTTTCTGAGGGCCCTCATAGGCCCAACCACGACCAAGACTGAAACCTGTAAGACGACTCAAAAGATTTCACACTAATTCAAGGGCACAGACCGGGAACTGCTAGAATACATAAAGCTGCGCTATATTGGCGATACAACGAATACTGACTGCAACCTGGCATACACTGGTGCAGCTAATCTCGCTCTGAACGAACCCATTACCAAAGAAGAAGTTTGACATGCTACGCTGTCGGAAACAAAGAACACTACGCCAGGAAAGGATGGCATCAGCAACGCTATGATACGAAACCTCGATGAC
This sequence comes from Rhipicephalus microplus, assembly GCF_013339725.1. NCBI lineage: Eukaryota > Metazoa > Arthropoda > Arachnida > Ixodida > Ixodidae > Rhipicephalus > Rhipicephalus microplus. The sequence continues at coordinate 94,284,209 of NC_051165.1, forward strand.
AAATTTATCACAAAATTTACAGAATTCATCAACAAACATTGGGAGAAGGGTACCGTTCCAAACGACTGGAAACATGCGGAAATAATAATGATTCCAAAGTCTGCAAAGGCTCCAAGCTTGGAAAATTCAAGACCCATTTCGTTGACTTCGTGTTTTGGAAAAGTGTACGAGAGATTCATGCTTCAGAGGCTGGAGACTTACCTGGAAGACAACGAACTCAAGCCGCACACCATGTTTGGCTTCCGAAAATGCCTCGCAACACAGGACGTCCTTTCACAAATCAAGGAGGAGGTGCTTACCGATGTCCCAAAATATGGCGAAAACGTACTACTTGCACTGGATCTTAAGGCTGCTTTCGACAATGTCAGTCATAAGGCTTTGCTAGAGGGGCTTAGCAAATTAGGCTGTGGAAAGTGAATACACAACTACATCAAAGCTTTTCTCAGTAACAGAACCGCCACAATTGGTATAGGAGGCATCGACACTGATACGTTTGATACGCCCATAAAAAGAACACTACAAGGTTATGTGATATCGCCGATGCTGTTCAACATCGTTATGTCCAGCTTAGCTCGGAACCTCGAAAACATTGAAGGACTCAGACATGCCATCTACGCGGACGACGTTACAATCTGGGGGACAAGAGGATCTCTAGGCCAAAAACAAGATCTTCTGCAACGCGCAGCTGATACAGTTCACGAATACGTGCGTCAATGTGGCATTGTCTGCTCTCCGGAGAAATCAGAAGTTATGAGAGTCTACAGACGAGGATACGGTATGCAAAACTCCATAGACGTCTATATAGGGGGGAAGAAGATTCCAGACGTGTACTGAATCAAGATTCTCGGAATGTGGAAACAAAGCAACTGTCGTATAGACCACACCATCAGACAGCTGTCAAACACTACAACGCAAATCACGAGGATGATCACTAGAATCTCTAACGAAAGATGGGTTATGAAGGAGGAGGACACTTGTAGGCTTGTACAGGCCCTCGTGGTCAGTAGGATTGTATACAGTGTCCCCTACCAAAACACCACTCCCACAGAAAAAAGAACAATTAGAGGCAATCCTCAGAAAAGCCTACTAGTGCGCCCTTGGTCTACCTGTCAGCACCTCGACAGAGAAATTCCTTAAACTCGGGATAAACAACACAGTGCAAGAACACATCGATGCGCATCTTGTTGCGCAGAAAATGAGAATAATGTTGACTGCTACGGGCAGGTATACGTTGCAGACATTAGACATGAGGGATGCTTGCGGAGAAATCAATAACATGGCGAGCATACCAAAGAACATTCGCCAGATCATTGAAGTCAGCCCAACACCTCGAAACATGCATCCAGAAATCCATAAGGCTCGAAGAAAAGCCAGATCAGAAGCACAAGAAAAAAATTTCAAGGCGAGAACCTACGTATTGTACGTTGACGCGACCACATACAGAGAGCACTCCGGGACAGTTGTAAGCGTTGTTGATCACCAACTTAGGGAAGTCAACAGCGCTTCGATCAAAAGCAACAACATCCTCGAGGCTGAGGAAGTAGCGATCGCGCTCGCCATCACACACCAGAGCGAAGAGTCTACTACAGAAATAGTTACTGACTCGCAAGAAGCGTGTCGACGGTACAGCAGTGGACGCGTATCCAGTGCTGCCATCCGCATACTCAAGGGAAGAAAAATCAACTTCTCGAGCTGCTCCATTAAGTGGACACCAGGCCATGAAACTGTGACAGGGAACCAGCGTGCCGACGCCATTGCCCGAGAATACGCCGACCGGGGGGCGCACAACGACGAGGAACCAGCCACAGTTACTAGACGCTATGAAGCAATTTTAGAACACCACAGAGCCCTGAGGAGGATATACCCCCTCCCCACAAAGACCTCAGCAGAGAGCAGTCGGTTGCCTGGAGACAGCTGCAGACTAATACGTACCTCAATCTCAATCTTCTGAGTAAAATCTATCCGGGAATATACACCAACAAATGCCCGCTATGCAGAGAACACCCCACACTTTACCACGTGACATGGGCCTGCCAACACACCCAGGTAGTGCCAAGAAACTGTACACCAACACCGGAGCGGTAGGAGGCTGCGCTCTCCTGCTCTAAGCCTGAAGAACAGCTCAAGCTGATCGACAGAGCTTGCAAGATGGCAAAGGCCACAGGGGCCCTGGACTGAGGGCTCCACCTTCACCGGAAAAAAGCTATTTGTAATAAAGTTTTGCATTCCATTCCATTCCACAGTGTCCAGCGATGCCAATGCGCGTTCCTGCAGCGCACATGGACACCGTCAACTTTCTTGCGCAGGACGCGTAGCGCGTTAGGACGGTACCACGTTGTAAGATACAAACACTTTAGGTGGGGACACTTCTCGGCTAGACGCGATCGACCAGATCAAGTAACAGAAGCACGCCCGTCGGAGCGCTAGCGCACCTATCGGCAAGCCAGCGCAACTTGAAAATAGAAAAAAAAAACAATTCACGCACCGTTGCTTAGCAAATGGTGAGGCTAGTGACAACGCCAGCGTTCCAAACGCATCGTGTTTTTTCCTCGCAAAAAAGAGGTCATTCAGTCGCTTCAGTCGCCAGCGTGGCTTCGGCGCGTTTCATCATTCTCGTTGGTGAAAGGAATTTGCGATGTGTTGAGCAGCCACGAATGAAATATGCTGGAAGAACACGTCCACACATTGAGTGAATATGAAAAGAAAGGGCTTTATTAGTGGTTGCTGGTCAGTTACTCTACGTGACAAAATATGTAATATTAACCAATGATCCCTCTGATCCTGAACACCTCAAAGCATGCACTCAAGCAGTTTGCAGGAAGGACCATCCGCGCAGCAAAAAGGATGCAATATGCAGTAAGCACTTCACAGATGAGCAGATTCGTCGTGAATGTGAATGTCTAGTTTTCGCTACACGACCATTCGTTTTATAGTTATGGAGCACAATAATACGTGCAATAAATCGTGTTTTTTTCTGGTACAAGTGTAGTGAGCTTTTTTTACTATATTACGTTGTGCATTCACTGCTTTTTGTGAGCAAGTTTCCAATGGCATTCCTAAAAAATGCCCACTGATTGTTCAATGCGAAAAAAAAAATACTGCAATCCTCTTTTGACCGCCAGGGGGTGCCGACTAGTGCAGACGCGCTGATTTTGGCTCCCGCTTTTTTCAATGTTTCGGTTGGTTTCTTTCGTCGAAACCAAGTACATTATGTTTTAAACGACGCAATGCATTGTGAGGACTTGACCAACACCGGCCTTTCTACGGTGGGTGACTTTTTCCCTTTTATGAGTGTGTGCAGTTCTGACCACGCCACGGCACAGCTAACCCTATTGCGGTAAGCCTAACCTCGGCGAGGCAGCGCAGGTAGGCCTAGGCCTAACCTGTGCGACCGCGGACGCCTTAGCCCAAGATGGAGATCGTGGAGGGAGAAGAAATCTCTCAGGACGAAGCAAGCAGCCCCGGCTAGATGACGGCATATGGCCGCAAGAACAGCAAGGGGATGAGAACAGCGACTACTACCCGCGAACGCACCCAACGCGTGGCGGACGAAAGGACGGTGGCCGCACCGCCGCCCCACGGAACGCGTACCAACGCATCGTCGCCACCTCGAGGCTCCCTCAACTTCCGAGGGACACGTATCGCATCATCGTAAGACCAAGGGGATGGTCTGAATGTGACCATGGTCAGTCAAATACGTTTCGAGCAAGCCCTGGCCATGGCGGCGGCCCTGGCTTCGGCCAAAATTGAGGAGGACATGATTTGTCCCAGTGGCACTCAAAACATCTATGTGGTGTGTACTCCTCATGAAAAGAATACGTGCGCCTACGTAAAGGCGCAGCAAGTCCGACTGGGCGATTGCACGTACCGGGTCTCTGTGCACCCGGGTCCCCCCGATGACACGCGCAAAGGTGTTAAAGGGGTGTCGACGTGGATATCAGCGAGGCTCAGCTCTGAGCATGAATTGTGAACCACTACAACCCAGGAGCCATCGAGGTCAAAAGAATCAAGACCACCACGGCTGTGGTAGTATTGTTCAAGGGCATGAAGGTGCCCAATTATGTGTCCTGTGGCGCGAGCATGTTTCGCAGCACACTATACAGGAGACACACAGAGGTCTGCTACGGCTGCGGAGGTTTAGGACACTGTGCTGACGTTTGCCATAATCCAAACAGCAAATGGTGCCACACGTGCAGACAGAAATCACCAACGGAGGATCATCATTGCACTCCAAAGTGTTCGCTATGCGGAGGTCCACATCCCACTGTAGACAGCATGCAAAGACAGATTCCAAGTCCCCTACGTCGTCAGAAGAAGACGACGCCAACGCCAACGGCGCTCCGAGAAGATTCAGATGGCCCTAGGAATGCAGTCCCGTGACTCCAGCGTCTCACCTAGCGTCTCCGGCACACCCAGGAGAGGCCGCTCCGTCGCGCCAGCTGCGCAGCGGCGCAAGAGCCGCTTGCGTTCCAGAGGGCTGTTATGTCTGTGAGTCCGCAGCGAACGTCCATGCCTCGGAAAAAGGAAATCTGTGTTAAGGCCAGCACGCGAGCCCGCCTGACGCAATCAACAACTCAACGGCGTCATCACGCGACGGCGCCTTTCTGGCGCGCACGTGCAGTGAGTCACCTCAGCCCGCGAGCCCGTCGAGTAAACAACCGGCGCCTTCTTGTCTGGTGGGTCTGACGCAATGCCTGGCGACGTCACTCGTCCTTGGGTGCAGCCACCTGCAGCGCAGCCTCTCCAGATTCGATGAGAAATAATGACGCGACCCAGCGGCGACCCCATTGGAGGATTCTGACCTCACGACCAGCGGCGCTTCTGGTTGGACATTTGGGTGGACCCGGTGCATATAAAAGAAGCCCTGCGGCGCATCGAGAGCAGACCCACTTGAGAGCAGACCTAAGTGTTAGAGAGGAGAGCTCGGCTCTTCGGGTCTCTAAGCTGTCGGCCACAGTGCCGACTTTGTAACGCCTCTGTATATATGCTGTACATAAACCTTGTTTAACTCACCGTCGTCTCGTCCGCTCGTCTATCAGCTCTGCGCAGAAGCAGTCGCGAGCTGAGAAACCTACGCTACCAAACGGCTGGTGACCTTCCCGGCGGAGTTCAAAGCAGTGGCACCTTCGGGACCATGTTGGCGTGGCCGTCTTTCGAAACAGTGGTTGCAGCGGTGAGATTCGTGGCGCCCTTCGTAACGTCGTTGGAGGCGCGCTTCGCAACAGTGGTGGCAGCGGTGGGATTTCGAGGCGCCCTTCGTAACGTCGTCGGAGGTGCGCGTCGCAACAGGGCGTTCGGCGCCTAGAAGGAGATTCTAGGAGGAACTCGCATGGGTGGATCGAGCCAAGGAGAAGACGCCCAAACCCAAAAAGGTAACGTGGTCGGCATTGCCGGAGCATGGTGAAAAGAGTGAGATTGAACAATTACGTCAGGAGATTGCTAGTCTCAAAGCAGAGCTACACAAGCAGAAAGCCGCGCAGGCCATTTCCAGCAGAGTCAAGGGTGCGAACGTGGCGGATAACGCTGTGCATAAAAGCACGCAGAAACACAAAGTCGAGGTCAGCAAGGCCAAGCGTAAGGCTCCACCTCCAAAGGATGAGAGCGACTCGGATATGCCCGGAGTGGAAAGCTCGCAGAACAAGATGCTAGAAGAGTTACTTAGGATTTCCAAACAAAATCAGTTAAGCATTAATCAACTCGCGCTGCGCATGGTAGAACTCGAGAGTAAAGTAGGACTCGTAGAAAATAGAGTAATCGCACTTGAGAATAAGATGGCTATTAAGGCCAAGCCAAAGGTTCGTACACAAGCTGCAGCTAGCGATGATACGAGGGTGACCCCGCAGGGTCAATAAAACGGAAACTAGCAAAATAATTTTGTAATTTGGCATTAGAATTGCACTAGCTTTCAAAGGCGCAAGACCTCACTGCAACAGTACGTTACGGCTCAGGCAGAAAGGCCACAGGTAATTTTGCTACAGGAAACACTGTGCTACACATCCATCTTCGCTAGTTACAAATCGGTGGCGGCAAGGGGGGAGTCCAAGAGAGGTAAAGCTACGCTGGTGAGCATAAAGCTCGCATACGTTGTACATGACATTCAGCCATGTCGTGGCAGAATGGAGGCGCTTTTCATTGAGGTTATCCCTAACAGGTGGCTTAAACAAAGCGTGTTCATCCTCAATGTTTACAGCCCACCATCCGATCAGAGACAGTCTTTTCAGTCCCTCTTTACGAAGGCCGCTACACTCGTTAGGCAGTCACTGTTAGTAATCACGGAAGACTTCAACGCCCCATATAACGCATAGGAGTACATCAGGCAAACGGCCAAGGGCATAAATATAGCGCGGGCAGTCGATGACCTAACGCTAACAGTCATCACCGATCCCCGGTTTCCCACATGACTGGGCACGTCGGTGGCTAGAGACACAACCCCCGTTCTCGTGTTCATCAAAAATTTACAGCAAACAACCTGGAATAACAAGCAAGAAAACCTGGGCAGCGATCACTTCATCATTAGTGTTACCATTCAGGTCAGAGCCGCCCAGGCCAGGGAAATTAAAGTGACGGACTGGGATGCTTTCCTAAAGCTCAGAAACGAGGGACATGGGCGAATACGACAGCTTCAGCGAACTCATTCAGACGCTCAGAGCAGATGTTGAAAAGGCCAACTATTCAAACCGAGCTCGATGTTCCCAGGATGGATCCGCATCTCGCACATTTCTTGGAAGCCAAAGCCCCCCTTTCAAGGCGATGGAAAACACAGAGGCTTAACCGGTGGTTACGAAAGAGGGTTGCGAAACTTAATAGGGAGATCGAACAGTACTGCACCAAGTTAGCTCGGCTACAATGGGATGAGATTTGTTTCAGCAGTCGATGGACGCATACGTACAGGGGGAAATGGAATCTTCTTAAACACATGCTAGATGACACGCAGACCAAAAGCAATCAAAGACAGGCACTGTGCCGCCTGATTCACAAGCACAGACAAGAAGGTGGAACGGAAGAGATGCTCTTAGACGAGGTAGCGAATAGATATCTCCCGCTAGGCGCAGGACCGTCAGAAGAATATCCTGAAGTAGAATGTGACACGGTGAAAGAGCTCGATGAACCCTTCATGGAGTCTGAAATTAGGGCCGTCCTTCACAAATTGAATTGAGGACCAGACGGCATCTCAAACAGCCCGTTAAGGAACCTGGATGACAGATCAATTGAGATGCTAATGAAAGAGGTCAACAAGACTTGGGAGAGTGGGAGCGTGCCGGCAGAGTGGAAAGTGGCCTCGATTGTGCTTATTCCGAGTCCGGGTAAGCCCTTAAATCTTGACAACCTAAGGCCTATATCGCTAACCTTCTGTGTAGGCAAGGGAGCGGAACATGCGATCCTCAATAGGATCTCGAACTACACATAACGGCTGTAAATATAGAGATCAACGTAGTTAAATCAGTTACCAGTGAAAATAAATGGTCGAGCCTAATGAGTGAATTCCACTTCTTTCTGCGAATAAAAGAGATTATGTTTGCCACTTAGCCACTTTGAAATTTCTGAATGGTAATCGTCGTGATTTGATGAAATCTGGTCAATTTAGCCGGCAAAACTAAAACCATCGCTCCAAACAGTGAATCTAATATTCACTTCAAAACACCCTCAATTGCGACATTGTTACCTCCCATCGCGGAAGGAGGATAAGTGAGCGTTGATAAGCGGCCATGCAGCGGCAAAGTGCAGCCACGATACAATGTACGCAAATTAGTGGTTGATAACGGCGAAGGTAACAGCGATGTCATTGAGGCTGTTTTCAAAGAGAATGGTGCGTTGGTTTTGGTTTCACATGCAAAAATAGCGAGAGTTGATCGCTCCATGGCACTATCGATGCCCGTCTTTCAGAAATTTCAAAGTAGTTACGAATTATTCGCAGGAAGCACTTTAATTCGCCCATTTGACGCAACCACTTATCTCTACTTGCGAAACTAATTGTGTCGATTTTCGTAAATACTACAATTTATAATATCTGCACGCCTATGGAGATGCAATCTGCCTCAATAAGGGAACGCCACAGGTAGCACGGTGATACCTGCTTTTTGCAATTCTTTATAAAGAGTGGACACTCTTCATGAAACACCGTCTACATGCGCTCATTCTTTTTAATCATGCGATAAAGCCGGTTTTAAGATCTCTAATTAAAGAACAATATCTACACTACTATTATTTTCTCTTGTTTTACATGTGTTTTGCAATGGTAGGTGTATGTTATGGAACAAATTTTCGAAGCTTTGTTGTATTGTTTATATTGTGTGAACTTTCTTCTGTTCTCCGTGATGACATTGTGCTCTTGTAATTGTTTTTTTTGCAACGTAGTTGCGTTATGTGATGAATGTAAAGTGCGGAACAAGAAGCTTAGCCAGGTGACTAATAACGTCGCCTTTCCTCTTGTGCACCACTACGATCATGTATTGTCAAGCAGAAAAACAAATCATTGGATAAATAAATCAGTTAATAAAAACATAATATCATAAAGCATGTGAATCCCGTTCGTGCTGCTCCTCACTCCTGTTGTAAGCATTTGGTTGGGTGCTCTCTAAATATGGAAATAAATCTCAGAGCTTCGTCTTGATAAACGAGAATCCACTCAGGTGCGAAAGCAGATCAGCGAGCACCTCTTGAAGCACTCTGTGAACCAATGCCAAGTGAGGGAAACGCTGCTGTTACACTACAATCTAATGACAAAGGTATTACGACGAGCATGAAAGCACCAGATATAGCTTAAGAGTGGCCAGGGGGCAATTCAGAATTCGTAAAGGTAGCCGCAAAACCCCACGGGACACAGCAGGAGTCACCACGAAGCAGCACTCTCAACGGCTCGTTTAAGTAGAAATACATAGATGAGAAAACGCGTCAACCATAAAATAGCAAAATAGGATAAAACAACCGGGCAATCTTCAGTGCGCAACAAGTGTCATATGAACACAGAAGTGGTGAGAAAATGTACATAAAAACCGGGTGCTAGAAATAACGCGAAAAGGAACGTAATGTTGCGGGGTTGTGGTGTCAATGTTGCGAAGTCGCAACTAAATATTTTGGGTGATAGATGAGGCGTAATCGTTCAGCTGTTATCATGTTTACGTTGTGCCATGCTGCCCCTACCGGGTCCATGCCCTGCGCATGCGTGCCATACAGGCACATGTATATATTCAGAGTAAATAAAGAGTACGGGGGCGTTTTTCCGTTCGTGTTCAACACGGTGTCGTTCGTTACGGAAACCCGACATGGTGTCATAAGGATAGCGCACTGCTTTTGGAGCTATGGCGAGTGCAGAAAATACGGGTTTCTGCCAGCCCTTCCCGGTACAACCGCCAACGAGCTTCAACTTTGACAAGGTGTCAGAGTGGCCGGCGTGGATGCAAGACTTCGATGATTATCGATTCGCTACTGCCTCAGTGAGCGAACTGGGGAGGCCCAGGTATTTACGCTGATGTATACGATGGGGTGACATGCTCGCAACATATTCCAGACCTTTGAATTATCAGAAGAACAGTCAAAGGACTATGAAGTGGTGAAGAAACGCTTCGACGCATACTTCGTTGCCACACGGAATTTGCTTTACGAAAGTGCGTGCTTCCATTGTCCCCACCAAGCTGCAGGTGAATCGGTGGACCAGTACGTGACGGCGTTACCTAGGTGTGACTCTTGCGTGATGAAAAAGAGGATGATCCTCGACCGTTTCGTCGTCAGACTACGGGACTCCAAGCTGTCCGAGGCCCTCCAAATGGACGCAACACTGAATCTGAAAACGGCACTGTCCAGGGCAAGAACGAAAAAAGCGGTACAACAAGATCTTCACAGCAGTGCGTACCACCAAGCAACCAGCCTTGAGGTCGACGCCGTTCATCGAGAAGCTAGCGGGTGGGCAGAGCACCAACGGGTCAACAAAGACGTCCGAAAGTGTGCGGAGTGTGGCAGAGCCCGTCATTGGAAGTCATCGTGTCCTGCAAAAGGAGCAATTTGCTACGGGTGTCAACGACGGGGACACTTCGCTGCGGTCTGCCCACAAAGGCAGGACTTCACGAATGCCGAAGCAAGTGCATCCGAGGTAGGCCTGTGCAGTAGTTGCCGGAGTCATGCTTCGAGTGAGCAATTAGATTGAAGGTGTGTAACGTACTTTGTTGAGACTTTAGCTGGTACGTTTGCAAGAGCTCGCTTTGTTCAAGCCGCTATTGACGGGGGAACCATATCTGCTAAAGTCGACACAGGGGCAGAGGTCAACGTAGTTCCAGCATCCTTCTCTGGTGTACCGAAAGATCTACAGCAGTCTAACGTAATTTTCAAGGGGCGAGGCAGTGAAGTGTTAGACCTAAAAGGGAAATTCGCTGCCAATATTCTGTGGAGACGATGTCAGGTTAGGCAGGACGTTTTTGTGGTTAACTTGGCGAGTAATATCATTTTAGGCTTGCCAGCAATAGAAGCTTTAGGAATTGTGAAATTTGTAGACGAGGCCTCAGTTCATCAAACTGTACAAACGCGCTTTCCTTCTCTGTTCCACGGTTTAGGTACCATGAAAGGAGAATACTGTATTAGTCTCAAAGAAGATGCAGTGCCCTATGCTATTCATACAGCTCGTCGTATACCCATCCCGCTGAGGAATGGCGTGAAATGCGAGCTACAGGAAATGGAAAGAAACGAAGTCAATCGTAAAGTTGAAGGGCCGACCGAATGGTGTGCTGGCATAGTGCCCGTCTTGAAGACTTCCGGGCAAGTTCGGATTTGTGTTGATCTTACGCAGTTGAATAAGAGTGTAAATCGTGAGCGGTTTGTGCTCCCCACTGTTGTTGAGACACTTGCGCTGCTTAGCGGAGCAATGGTGGCTGCTCCTGAGTATTTTCAAAGCAGATGTGTGAAATCCTTAATGGAGTGCCGGGGGTTGTAAACCTAATGGACGATGTACTGGTCTTTGGTTCGTCTCAGAAAGAGCATGATGAGAGACTGTTCCCGATTTTAAACCAATTGGTAGAAGCCGGCGTAACCCTGAATCGGGAAAAATGCCAGTTCAGTGTAAAAGGGCCTTGTTTTTTGAGATGCCGAGTGAGCAAAGATTACATACGACCGGACCCAGCTAAAGTTAGGGCGATCAGTGATATGAAGCCACCGAAAAACGTAATCGACATGTGCCGATTCTTTGGTCTCGCAAATCATTGCTCGCGGTTTGCACTCGGCTTAGCAGATAAGACCGCGCCGTTACGTCAGTTGCTGCAAAGAACAAGGAGTGGAATTGGAGTGCACCTTAGCAGATGGACTTTGACAGCGTAAAGCAGGCCATCTGTTCTGATAGATGTATGGCAAAGTTTGATCCGCATAATCCAAACATTCTTTCTGCAGACGGATCTTCGTACGGTTTAGGGGCAGCTCTGCTTCAGGTACAACCAAACAAAGAAAGACGGCCAGTTGTGTGTATTTCCAGATCACTGACACCAACAGAAATGCGCTGTGCGCAAATTGAAAAGGAGACCCTAGCTCTAACCTGGGCGGCCGAACGTCTTGAAAGTTAAGTGCGTGGGCTTTACATAACGCTAGAAACAGATCACAAACCGATAGTCACAATGCTAGGAAGGACCCCGCTGGATTTGGTGCCGCCGCGCGTTCAGTCATTTTGAATGCGTCTGATGCGATTCTGTTTCGAGGTAGAATATGTTCTAGGGAAAAACTTGGAAATTGCTGACGCACTTTCTAGAGCGCTAATGCGACAGCAAAACAGTAAGGGCGTCCTTCCGGTTGAGGAGGTCAACTCATTTGTTTCTGGGGTGTTGTCAGAGTTGGGCGAGTTGGACCAGGTTCGACTGGTTGCCGAAGAACAGGCAAAGTACGAGACCTGCTTATGTTGCGCCGTTATCTTCGTGAAGGACGGCCGAGACCAGCTTCGATGTCAAGCGTATTCAGGCCATATTGGCAGGATCGTGCAGTTCTGAGCTTCTGCAAAGGAGGGCTCATGCATGGCACGCGCCTCGTTGTGCCAGTCACTCCAGAATAGAATGTTAAGTCTGATTCACGAAGGCCATCAGGGTACCGTGAGGTGTAAGGCGAGAGCAAGAGAATTCGTTTGGTGGCCTGGTTTAAGCTCTTAGCTTGCTACCGTGGTTGGCGATTGCCGCATTGTTCAGTTTTCAGACCAGCTGAGTGAACCTATGATTCCAACCCAGACACCTAATCGCACATGGCAAAGGGTCGCAGCAGATATCTTCCACCTCCATGGCCGGAACTACTTGCTTTTAGTGGACTATGTATCGCGCTTTTCTGAGTTGTGTTTGCTGACATCTCTTACCAGCACCAGCGTTGTTAGTCAGACACGGTATTCCGGAAGTGCTGGTAAAGGACAACGGTGCTCAATTTGTTAGTGAGGAATTTAAGGCGTTCGCGAGGGCTTATGGATTCCAGAGTGTGACGTGTAGCCCGAGGTACCCGCAGGCAAATGGGGAGGTAGAACGAATGGTGAAAACAGTAAAAGGGCTACTCTTAAAGTCTCATGATCCCTATTTGGCTCTGTAAGCCTACAGGGACACCCCGGGACTACTAGGCAGAACGCCAGAGGAGCTGCTCATGGGACGGTGGCTTCGTACCACCCTGCCTCTCCATCCAGAGAAGTTGATTCCAAGGACGCCCAACCTGAAAGAGGTGCGGGAAAAGGGTGTGGCTGTCCGGGACAAGCAGAGACAAAATTACGATCGCCGCCACGCTGTCCGCCACCTTGTCCCATTGGCACCCGGACAGTGTCTGTGTTACGGACTGCAGACGGGAAGGCGTCCTCTGTCGGCGCGCTAAACGGCCGCGGTCGTATGTTGTTGGTTTGGAAAGCAGCCTCCAGATCGAACGCAACAGGAAATTTCTAGTCAAGCAAGCGCCAAGCAGAGTCCCAGAATTCTACGACGCGTCATACGACTTTACCCCTGACTTGGAAAGTTCAATTGCCAGCAGCCAGCCCAAGCTCCCCCCTGCGATCGCACAGACGATCGCAGCAATGTTCAACTTCCACGAATTCCAGGCAAATATGTCACCTGATTCGGTAGAATTGTGAGAAAACCAGACCATTATAGTATTTCTGAATGTAGTGCTGTAGGTAGCTTTTGGACTTGTGTGTGCAGGTAACTTTTGACTGGTGTGTGGCTTTTTTCGTTCTGTTCGGTTAGTCTTAATGCAATAAGAAATGCTTAAACGCTTCGACGCATACTTCGTTGGCACACGGAATTTGGTCTACGGAAGTGCGTGCTTCCATCGGTCGCCTCCAAGCTGCAGGTGAATCGGTGGACCAGTACGTGACGGTGTTACATACGCTGGCAGATAGGTGTGACTATGGCGTGATGAAAGAGAGGATGATCCTCGACCGTTTCGTCGTTGAACTACGGGACTCCAAGCTGTCCGAGGCCCTCCAAATGGACGCAACATTGAATCTGAAAACTGCACTGTCCAGGGCAAGAACGAAAAAAGCGGTACAACAACAACAACAACAACATGATCTTCACAGCAGTGCGTACCACCAAGCAACCAGCCTAGAGGTCGACGCAGTTCATCGTGAAGCTTGCGGGTGGGCAGAGCCCCAACGGGTAAAAATAGACGTCCGAAAGTGTGCGGCATGCGGCAGAGCCCGTCATTGGAAGTCATCGTGTCCTGCAAAAGGAGCAATCTGCTACGGGTTTCAACGACGGGAACACTTCGCTGTGGTGTGCGCACAAAGGCAGGACTTCACGAATGCCACAGAAAGTGCATCCGAGGTAGGCCTGTGCAGTATTTGCCGGAGTCATGCTTCGAGTGAGCGATTAGATCGAAGGGGTGTAACTTACTTTGTTGGGACTTCAGCTGGTACGTTTGCAAGAGCTCGCTTTGTTCAAGTCGCTATTGACGGGGTGACCATATCTGCTAAAGTCGACACAAGAGCAGAGGTCAACGTTCCAGCATCCTTCCCTGGTGTACCGAAAGATCTACAGCAGTCTTACGTAATTTTGAAGGGGCCAGGCAGTAAAGCGTTAGACCTAAAAGGAAAATTCACTGCCAATATTCTGTGGAGACGATGTCAGGTTAGGCAGGACGTTTTTGTCGTCAACTCGGTGAGTAATGTCATTTTAGGCTTGCCAGCAATAGAAGCTTTAGGAATTGTGAAATTTGTAGACGAGGCCTCAGTTCATCAAACTGTGCAAACGCGCTTCCCTTCTCTGTTCCGCGGTTTATGTACCATGAAAGGAGAATACTATATTAGTCTCAAAGAAGACGCAGTGCCCTATGCTATTCACACCGCTCGTCGTATACCCATCCCACTGAGAGATGGCGTGAAATGCGAGCTGCAGGAAATGGAAAGAAACGGAGTCATTCGTAAAGTTGAAGGGCCGACCGAATGGTGTGCTGGCATAGTGCCCGTCTCGAAGCCTTCCGGGCAAGTTTGGATCTGTGTTGATCTTACGCAGTGGAATAAGAGTGTGAAACGTGAGCGGTTTGTGCTCCCCACTGTTGATCAGACACTTGCGCTGCTTAGCGGAGCGTGTTTTCTAAACTTGACGCGAACTCGGGATTCCATCAGGTAAAGCTAAGCAAGGGCTGTTAGCTACTGACAACGTTTATTACTCCTTCTGGACGTTATTGCTTTGAGCGTCTGCCGTTCGGAATAACATCTGCTCCCGAGTATTTTCAAAGGCAGATGTGTGAAATCCTTGATGGAGTGCCGGGGGTCGTAAACCTAATGGACGATGTACTGGTCTTTGGTTCGTCTCAGAAAGAGCATGATGAGAGTGTTGCAGATATTAAGCCGATTGTCAGAAGCCGGCGTAACCCTGAATCGGAAAAATGCCAGTTCAGTGTAAAAGAGCTTTGGTTTTTGGGATGCCGAGTGAGCAAAGATGGCATACGACTGGACCCAGCTAAAGTTAGGGCGATCAGTGATATGAAGCCACCGGAAATTGTAAGCGACATGTGCCGATTACTTGGTCTCGCAAATCATTGCTCGCGGCTTATACCCGACTTAGCAGATAAGACCGCGCCGTTACGTCAATTGCTGCAAAGGAACAAGGAGTGGAGTTGGGCTGCGCCTCAGCAGATGGCCTTTGACAGCGTAAAGCAGGCCATCTGTTATGATAGATGTATGGCAAAGTTTGATCCGCATAATCCAACTATTCTTTCTGCAGACGCATCTTCGTACGCGTTTAGGGGCAGTTCTGCTTCAGGTACAACCAAACAAAGAAAGACGCCCAGTTGTGTTTATTTCCAGATCATTGACACCAACAGAAATGTGCTATGCGCAAATTGAAAAGGACACCCTAGCTCTAACCTGGGTGGCCAAACGTCTTGAGAGTTTCTTGGTGAAATATGTTCCAGGGAAAAACTTGGAAATTGCTGACGCACTTTCTAGAGCACCAATGCGACAGCAAAACAGTAAGGGCATTCTTTCGGTAGAGGAAGTCAACTCGTTTGTTTCTGGGGTGTTGTCAGAGTTGGGCGAGTCGGACCAGTTTCGACTGGTTGCCGAAGAACAGGCAAAGAACGAGACCTGCCGTATGTTGTGCCGTTATCTTCATGAAGGATGGCCGGCACCAGCTTCGATGTCAAGCATATTGAGGCCATATTAATTGGCAGGATCGTGCAGCTCTGAGCGTCTGCAAAGGAGGGCTCATGCATGGCACGCGCCTCGTTGTGCCGCACTCGCTCCAGAATAGAATGTCAAGTCTGCTTCACGAAGGCCATCAGGGTATCGTTTGATGCAGGGCGAGAGCAAGAGAATCCGTTTGGTGGCCTGATTTAAGCTCTCAGGTTGCTACCGTGGTTGGCGATTGCCGCATTTGTTCACAGTTTCGAGACCAGCCGAGTGAACTTATGATCCCAACCCAGACACCTAATCGCCCATGGCAAAGGATCGCAGCAGATATCTTCCACTTCCATGTTTCGAGACCAGCCGAGTCAACCTATGATTCCAACCCAGACACCTAATCGCCCATGGCAAAAGGTCGCAGCAGATATCTTCCACCTTCATGGCCGGAACTACTTGCTTTTAGTGGACTATCTATCGCGCTTTCCTGAGTTGTGTTTGCTGACATCTCTTACCAGCACCAGCGTTGTTAGTCACATCAAAGATGTATTTGCAAGGCATGGTATTCCGGAAGTGCTGGTAGCGGAGAACGGTGCTCAATTTGTTAGTGAGGAATTTAAGGCGTTCGCGAGGGCTTATGGATTTCAGAGTGTGTCGTGTAGCCCGAGGTACCCGCAGGCAAATGGGGAGGTAGAACTAATGGTGAAAACAGTAAAAGGGCTACTCTTAAAGTCTCGTGATCCCTATTTAGCTCTGTTAGCCTACAGGGACACCCCAGGACTACTAGGCAGAACACCAGTGGAGCTGCTCATAGTACGGCGGTTTCGTACCACCTTGCCTCTCCATTCAGACAAGTTGATTCCAAGGACGCCTAACCCGAAAGAGGTGCGGGAACAGGATGCGGCTGTCCGGGACAAGCAGAGACAAAATTACGATCGCCGCCACGCTGTCCGCCACCTTGTCCCATTAGCACCCGGGGACAGTGTCTGGGTCAAGGACTGCAGACGGGAAGGCATCATCTGTCGGCGCGGTAAAGGGCCGTGGTCGTATGTTGTTGGTTTGGAAAACGGCCTACAGATCGAACGCAACAGGAAATTACTAGTCAAGCAAGCGCCAAGCAGAGTCCCAGAATCCTACGACGCGTCTTACGACTTGCCCCCTGGCCTGGAAAGTTCAATTGCTAGCAGCCAGCCCAACTCCCTAGCTCCCCCTGCGAACGCAGGGGGAGCTAGGGAGTTGGGCTGGCTGCTAGCAATTGCACAGACGATCGCAGCAATGTTCAACTGCCACGAATTCCAGGCGAATATGTCACCTGATTTGGTAGAATTGTAAGAAAACCAGACCGTTATGGTATTTCTGAATGTAGTGCTGTAGGTAACTTTTGGACTTCTGTGTGCAGGTAACTTTTGACTGGTGTGTGGCTCTTTTCGTTCTGTTCGGTTAGTCTGAATGCAATAAGAAATGCTTTTTATGGTGTTTTTACAGTTCTGTTTAAAAGGGTAGATGTGGCGTAATCGTTCAGCTGTTATGCTTACGTTGTGCCATGCCGCCCCTACCGGGGCAACGCCCTGCGCATGCGTGCCATACAGGCACATGTATATATTCAGAGTAAATAAAGAGTACGGGGGCGTTTTCCCGTTCGTGTTCAACACGGTGTCGTTCGTCACGGAAACCCGACAACGTTAGGAGACTTCCACGCCTGGACCAAATTCCCATCTCCATTTGAGCAAGAAATGGACAGCGCATTCCACGAGTAGATTCAATCAGAATCCTAGGACTACTGATTGACGCGAGACGGTGTAACGCCAAAACCCTGACGAACATCACGGCCAAAACCGAAAGCATGCCAAGACTTGTTGCTAGAGCATCAGGACGCAGAAAGGGAATAAGTGAAGCCAGCCTACTTCGGATCCATCATGCCTTCCTAATGAGCCACATTAATTATGTAGCATCGGCCCTTACCTGGACTAGAACAGAAATAAATAAGCTAGACACTCTCATCCGTAAGAGCATCAAAAAGGTACTGGGGTAACCAGTAACCACATGCTCTGACAAATTAAGACAACTCGGTATGCACAACGAGATTGATGAAGTGATTGAAGCGCAGGTCATCACCCAGGTGGTCAGGCTCTCGTCAACCAGGGCAGGAAGACGCATCCTGGACGAGGCTGACATGGCTCCCAGAATGCTTGCTGAACGGGAAATTACCTTATCCCGGGAGGTCCAGGAAACCTTTGTGGTCAGCCCATTTCCTCGGAATATGCACCCGCAATACAATGTAGGGAGGCGAAAAGCCCGAGCACGGGCGATATTACAGAACGCCACCGAGAATCGAGAATCGACTGTCTTTGTCGACGCAGCTCAGTACGGCAAGTCTAGCACATTCGCGCTGGCAGTCATTGACGGCAACGGGGAATTACGCTCCTCAGCTCGCTGGCAGTCATTGACGGCAACGGGGAATTACGCTCCTCAGCATCGGTCAGGTTAGCTACGAGCGCAGTTGGAGAACCGGTCACCATAGTCCCGGCTATGACTGACCGCTCACACGCCACCGTGTTAACAGACTCACAAGCGGCCATCAAAGCTTTTGAGTTGGGTAACCTAGCGCGAGAGGCTGCCTCCATTCTAGAAAAAAGAACAGACCCTGGCACTCACTTAATTTCTTGGTTTCCCGCCCATATGGGTGCGGACGTTCATCAGCACGTACCTAACCTCAACGAGCTTGCCCATGACCGTGCACGAGATCTAACGCGCCGCGGCGGCATGGAGGCCTTATGGGGTCAGGATGAAATCCAGCATAACGATCCACTCCTTACGTTTAATGAAATCACATCTCACTAGTGGCTAAGTAGAAGGGCCTATCCTCTTCCTCACCCGAA
The DNA here is from genome assembly GCF_013339725.1 of Rhipicephalus microplus. Taxonomy (NCBI): domain Eukaryota; kingdom Metazoa; phylum Arthropoda; class Arachnida; order Ixodida; family Ixodidae; genus Rhipicephalus; species Rhipicephalus microplus. Next base: position 94,302,641 of record NC_051165.1, read on the forward strand.
GTTAGATAGGTTTCAGTCAATTGCACTTAGAATGCTCCAGACGGGCTGGTTCCCCTCGAGGGGTCTTCTCAGTCGTATCTCCACAGACGTTGACTCAAGTTGTCCGTCATGTAATGAAATTTATTGTTCCTTAGCGCACATGCTTTGGCAATGCCCCGTGTTTCAGAAGGACCAGATAGACCGCAGAACCGATACGTCTTCGGTTTATTGTTGACAGAACAGGAAAAAAAATATGCAGAGCGTGACCCTGGCTACTTCTTCCTCGCTTCCGAGCTCCATCTTCAATCTGTTTTCTACATATTCCCGCCGGCCATATTCAACCGAAGCAACCTTCGAGCGAATACAACAGTTGAATCGGCCTCTTGACTAATTTTCCTTCAGGTGTACGAAGCAAGCATGTTCTCACTAGTCCATCCTTGCCTGGGAAAATCTTTTCGACCTTGCAGAGTTTCCACTGAGTTCTTTTTCGCGCTTCTCCAAGCAGAAGTACATCTCCTTCTTGTACATTTGTGTGACGCTCTGTTTTTCTGCTGGCACACTTAAGCTCCCTCAGGTACTCCTTTTTTTCATCTGGTCCACCATGTTATCATTGCCCGTTTTCTTGCACTCCAGTAATCCAGCAAACTGTATTCTCCGAGTCTGTTTTCTTCCTGCTTGTTCATTGCTTGCCTGCCTCCTACAACGTCCGCCGGTGTGATGGGTTGTGGCTCGTTAGGATCGTCATACACATAAGTAAGAGGCCGGTTGTTAAGTACTCCTTCTGCTTCAACAACCACAGTCCGTAGTTCTTCATCCAAAAGTCGAGCACCTATAGTTTTTGCCATGGATGTCTTGAAGCTTCTGATCAGTCTTTGATAAAATCCTCCCCACCATGGAGCTAACTCTACAATAAACTTCCATTTTATTTTCGGGTTACTGGTATACTGTTGAACCCTTTCATCTTCCATCTTTAATATCTTGTTCATCTCTTTCTCAGATTTCTTGAATGCTCTTGCATTATCACTGTAAATAATTGTACACAATCCTCTTCTAGCTACGAATTTTCGGAATGCTTGTATAAACGCTTCTGATGACATCCTCTTGACCAACTCCAGTTGTATGGCTTTTGTTACTGCACACGTAAATATCACAATGTAAAACTTTGTAACTTTTTCGCCTTTCTCCTCTCGAGCATTTAGCGGTCCAGCAAAGTCTATACCAACTGTGTCGAATGGCCTCATCTGTGTTATCCTGTCAGCTGGTAGTGGTGGAATTTCTTGTACCATTGACCTAGAATTGAATCTCCTACATATGATGCATTTCTTTATCACATATTTCACCATCTTTCGGGCACGCAGAATCCAAAACTTCGTTCTTAGATGTGTCAATGTTGCCGCAACGCCACCGTGCATTGTTACTTGATGCGCGTTCAGAACTAGGAGTTCTGAAAAGTGACTTTCTCTTGGTAAAATAATAGGATGCTTCTCATCAAAGCTCAAATCACTCCACTGAAGCCTCCCTTTTACTCTCAGGACACCTTGATCATCTTCGAAGATGTTCCTGCCGTACAGATTCATGTTGTCATATATTTGTGTCACTGCATTTTGTAGCGTTTTCTGCTCCTGCTTTATCAGCACAAACGCTGCCTTGTCCAATTCTTCTCCTGTCAGCGAACCTGTTTTCCTTTCTTTTCGTCGGTTTCCCATATAACGCATCACCCACGCGGTAACTCGTAACGCTTTCTTGTATGATCCAAATCTGCTCACATCAATTATCTTTTCTTCACTCGTGGTGATAGTTAAGCTTGTCACGGTCTTTTCTTCGTCTTTGTTGTCATCACTGTCCGATTCTTGCGTTATGTCATAATCAGGTCTTTGTTTTTCATTCTTGATCCACGTGGGGCCTTTCCACCATAATTCACTGTCCCGCAAACGCTTCATCTACGTCCCCCTTGTCATCAAATCCGCAGGATTTTGATAACTTTTAACATAACCCCATTGACTCTCATTGGACTTGCTCTTAATTTCTGCTGCGTGGTTGCGAACAAACAGATCTTTCGTCTTGTTTGACTTTATCCAGCATAACACAATTCGAGAGTCAGTCCAGAATTTCACACTCCAGTTTCCTGATGAAATTCTCAGTTATATGACTGGCCAATCTGACTGATATTGTGGCCGCCAACAACTCCAATCTTGCTAGTGTGATCTTTTTGATTGGAGCGACTCTACCCTTTGCAATGATTAAATTGGCTTCATTGCTTCCATCGGAGTATTCTGTTACAATGTATGCTGCTGCTCCATACGCCATTGGACTCACATCGGAGAACACGTGTAGAGTCGATGCTTTCACTTCAGCTTGTCTGTTGTCATACCATCTGTTAACGGTGAAGTCATCTAAGTGCTGAAGCTCCTCCGACCAGTCCTTCCAAGCTGATCTATGCTGGCTTGGGAACGGGTCATCCCATTTCAGTTTATCCATCCAAATTTTTTGCAGCAATATTTTTGCTCTAACTGAAAATGGCGTCAAAAAACCTAAAGGGCCATATAGATTTGCCGTGTCCTGCAAAATCTGTCTTTTTGAGAGTTGTCTCATGTCCTTGTCATTTCGCCATGTAGGGTCGGGAAAGCTCAACACGTCGTCTACGAAATTCCATTTCAGTCCCAAAATCTTGATTTGTCCCTCTTTTCTTATCCCTCGATCCAGATCCTCTCCTTCTTCATCAAAGAGTTTTCTTAGCTCGGCGTCATTTGAAATCCATTTTCTTAAATTCATTCCCGCATAGCGAAAAATATCTCGTGCTTCTTTGTATATCTTTGTCGATGTCGAGTATTCGTCGGCTCCTAGTAAAACGTCATCGACGTAGATTCCTTTCCGGAGTTGCGCCACAACTGCAGGATATTTTTCTTCAAATTTATCCAAATGTCGATGAATCGTGGCCGCTAGAAGGAAGCTACTTGGTATAGTTCCGAAAGTAACCCTCGTCATCCTCCGTGTTTTTATCTTCGGGGTTGGCATATCTTCGCTGGTTATTCTTTCCCACCACAGGAATCGCAGTGCGTCTCGGTCATTTTCATGTATCTTGACCTGCAAGAATGCTTTTTCCACGTCGGCTGACATAGCGATCTTGTGATGTTGAAAGTTCATCAGCAAGCTTGTGATGTCAGGGTTTAGGTTTGGCCCCTTTTCCAAGTTGTCATTCAAGGATTCACCTGGATTCTGGCTTGACGATGCGTCAAAGACGATCCGTATTTTTGTCGTTGTTCAGTCCTTCTTAATTACTGCTTGATGCGGCATGTAGTATACAAATTTGTTCTGTATATCGGATCCAGCATCTTCTACGACGTTTTCTGCTACTTCTTGCTCAAAGTACTCTCGAATAGCTTTGTCATAGGCTAGGAGTTCATCTTTATCCTTGCATAATTTTTTGGTCACCTGGATAAGCCTCTTCTCTGCAATGGTGGTGTTGTCGTCCAATGTCACGTTTTCCTTCCATGGTAGCCGTACTTGGTATCTCCCTGCCTTGAACTCCATTGTTTGTCGGACGTAGTCTAGCACATGTTCATCGTTCATCTTTGTTGCTGGGTTCTCCTTGATGCCCATGTTTTTCAAGTCCCAGAATCTCTGCAGTTCGTCCACAGTCGTGTCCGACTTGGCACTGACCTTGAGTACCATAACCGTTGATGATTTCATCGGCACACAATGAAGTCCTACAGGACCTTGGACCGTCCATCCCAATATTGTTTCTATGGCCATTACTTTTGAATGAATCTCGCAAATCCGACCAGTGACTACAGTCCAGTAATAATCTGCTCCAATTAATATAGAAGTTTCCATATTTTTTCTTTCTTTGTCCGTCTTCTCGTTGTCATCAGCCAAACAAATTCCCATCGATCTTGCTCTTTCGTGTATTGTCAACGGTGGCGATGGTAGCACGTCACAGGATATAACTTCTATCTCCAGTGCCTCAATCGTGACTGGCTCCGAGATGGGATCCTTCCTCACGCTGACCTCGACGACTTTCATGTCTATTTCCATCTCTCCTCCTCCAAATGATCCTACAGTAATCCTTTCGGATCTTTTTACCTTGCACGCTAGTTTTCTTGCCAATCTTTTGAGGATGAATGTCCTCTGGCTCCCGTTGTCCAGCAGAATTCGTGCGTAGCACCCGCTGTTTTCTCCCTCCGTCCACGAAAAGGCTGTCTGCAGTAGTATGCACTTGTGTTCATCAGACTGCTGTGCGTGCATGTTGCAGGACTTGCTGGTGTCTAACCGGTCAGGTTGCGCGCTTTTACGCACTTGCTCAACATCACCGCTTTGCTGCTGTGCTGACTTTCCTGCAGGCGTACATGGTCGACACATGGATGTCGCGTGTCTTCCCTTGCAGGTTTTGCAGCGTACGTTAGCACGGCATATCTTCGCCGTGTGGTGAGGTCTGGTGCATCTGAAGCACCTTCGTTCCCGTTGTAAGGCTTCTTTCTTCTGTTGCATACTAATGCTTCTTCTGCAATCTTCTGTGTAGTGTCCAGTCATCTCACAGAAGATGCATTTTTTAATCGATATGCTTTGAAGCGTAGATGTTCTAGTCCGCCTCATACTGTGCGGTGACTGGGTAACGTCGTATTTTTCCTCTCGAGTTTCTTCTCTGCTGCGTATATATATGTTTAAAAACTCCATAATTTCTTTCAAACTACTCGTGCTGTCTCTTGACGCTGAGTCCGATTCCGTAGTTGCTGGTCTGTTGTCACCTTTTTTTAACTCCTTCATCTTCATCTTAATCCTCATATCCACCGGTAGCGCAGATTTTACAACAGGAGCTATCACTGTGGCGTAACTACCCATTTCCACTCCTAATGACTGCAATGCTCGTGTGTTCACTTGCAACTTTTGGAAGAGTTTCTTCAACACATCTACATCTTTAGGACTCTTCACTGCTTCCAAGTTTGCAAGCTCTTTTATGTAGGTTTCTTTCAAATTATCTTCTCGTCCGAAGGTTTCTATCAGAAGAGCGACTGCATGCTCGTAATTCTGATCAGGAAACTGCAAACCTTCTATGAGGGACGCAGCCTCCCCGCTCAGAGACGCCAGAAGGTAATTAAATTTTTGATTCTTCGGCATGTTCACTCTGTTATGCACCGATGTCTCGAACAGATGCCAAAACCTTGGCCATGCTGTTTTTTTCCCATCAAACTTGATCATCTCAAGACGTGGCAACTTAACAAGCTCTTGCGTCTCCGAGATTTGGTTAGTACCTTGCACTGAACTCGCCTGTTCTGTGACTATTCTCGTAGTCAGTTGCGTCGCTTGTTCTAACTCGCGTAATCGCTCCTCTATTTTTGTCGTTGCAGCGACGATCTTCATCTCATTATGCAAAACTCTTTCAAATTCTGCCTCCGCGTCGTCTTCTTCAATGAACGGTTCTATCTGTTCGTTAACTTGTCTTAGCGTCTGTGACACGCTCTTCATCTGGTTCAGAAGCATCATAAGTTGCGCTCGATCGGCGTCTTATCGATTTCGCTCGTAAGCGTCGTCACATTTGCTCGAAGCGTCTTCCGCTTCTTCGATAGGACCTCTTTATTCATGCCTAAAACGTGTTGAAAGAGCTCTTGCCTTTTTATGTGCGTCTCCAACAGTCCTCGGTCGTGGTCCTTCTCTCGACGGTTCGTCCTTGAGCCAGACGCCGCTGCTTCGTTCTTCAACCCGTTGTTGCGAATGGGGTTGAAGTCTGTGCGTCTGTCTTCAGATCCTCCTGGTCACGGCACCATGTTTCAGAACGACCAGAGAGACCGCAGAACCGATACGTCTTCGGTTTATTGTTGACAGAACAGGAAAAAAAAATATGCAGAGCGTGACCCTGGCTACTCCTTCCTCACCTCCGAGCTCCATCTTCAATCTGTTTTCTACACCCCGCGTTACCTAACGGCCCTCTATCCAGCGAAACCGACTGGGAAGAGGCACTCCGGAGCCCATCTCTCCAGGCACAAATCCAGGCAATCCAGAGGGCCCAAGAAACGGCGGAACATCACGGTGTCCCAGCCCCGACTTGGACGCGGCCAGCGGCTTCCGCGGGTCCCCGATAGGGGTTCCCGCGAAAGCTCCTCAGGATCACATAAAGTTCTCTGTCCGTCCGTCCGTCCATCCGTCCGTCTGTCTGTCTGTCCGTCTGTCTGTCTGTCATCCTCTTTCCGTGCATGGTAAGAAGGGGGGGTGAAATCGGCAAAAAGATATACGCAGCGTCCCCTGTAAACTTGTCTCCGAGCGGGTAATCACACACTCGAAAATTTTTCGCCGTATAGTTATCATTAGAGCCGCGAAAACAGAATTTGGCGCAACACCGTACGGTATCTATGTAATGCACGCCAACAAATCGGTCAAGTTATATAAGTAGTTGCTTCTCTTTTTTACGAGCAGTAACGTGGTCTTATTCAAGTTCTGCTTTGTTCGTAATCAAAACCATGTGCGTCCGCCAACGCCGTTCGTGCACTTTGCAGAGCCAGTTTGCCGATACTAAATAGCGCATTTAAATAAAGAACCGATTAATACAAAATTTGGAAAGTCATGCTTTCCAAAATTTACGCACATAACTCAGAGTTATGTGCGTATCTGTTACACCCCAAGCGGTATCAAGTTCACAGGACGTGAACAGGACAGACAGACAGACAGACAGACAGACAGACAGACAGACAGACAGACAGACAGACAGACAGACAGACAGACAGACAGACCTCTCGCACTAGACGAAGATATTGTCAGCATAGAAGGCGTGATCGAGTTCATCAATCTCGGCTTGAGTGCGAAAAAGTGCTCTCAAAGGTAAGTTAAATAAAAAAAATGGGGATAGCACTGCCTCTTGTGGGGTTCCTGTGGGGCCAAGATCAAACGTCTTCGAGCCTAGAGATCCTAGGCAGATAGTAGCTTTTCTCTTCTTAGAAATGAGCTGCAAAACTTGTAAAAATTCTCTCCTAGAGCAGCTTCCAAAACAAAGTATGTGAGAGCGTTTGACCTTGTCGGAGGCCTTTTCCACGTCAAGTGACAGAACGGCTTTGGCGTCTTTTGAGACCCTGTCAATGATCTTGTGTTTTAGAAGCAATATTAAATCTTGTGTGGACATGAACGGCCTGAACCCAATTGGATTAAACGAAAGGAGAGTCCTATCCTCGGAAAATTTAGTGGTCCTCTTGATGGTGACGTGCTCGGCGATTTTCCCCACACATAAATTTGGAGAAAACGGGTTGAGTGAGCCAAGCTCAGCGGGTTTATCCGGCTTCGTGATCAGGATGACGGTCGCGGTGCGCCACTCCATTGGAACCTAGCCGGCTTCCAATACCTCGTTACTTTTATTCGCGAGAATCTCAATATCCTCGTCAGCTAAATTCTTTAAGACTGTTAGTGATACCTTCGGGTCCCAGAGGTGATCTGCAGTTGACCTCTTATACAACCTCTTTGCGCGTGAAGGAGGAATCGAGAGGGCCCGTTTTGTTTTTTTGCATAAGGGGGGTAGTGAGTGGATGAGCCGAAGTCTGTACAAAGATATCGTGAGGTGAGTCCACATGCAATTTGTGTGCGCCATATTTCAGAGTTCTTAGGCTGTGGATAAGCCGGTTGATTGTAAGCTGCTCATTGGCTCTGAATTGTTTACCCACCAGTAAATGTTTGAGGATGTTTCAATTAGTACCGCTCCTCATTCGCCCGTCGACGTCCTTGCATACTTCCTTACATTGTTACCGAGCTAGCGTTTCACTGTGCTCATCTATCTGCCTATTAGGTTAAGCAATAATTTTTGAGCAGGCGTTGGTTTAATTTGTGTTTTCCACTGTGCCTGCAGTGCATTATTAGCTTCCAGCAGGTGTCCACGTGGTTTACTTCTCTTTTGTCTCCACTTCTTTTGTAGAAGCAGCAACGTATTCTTCGAGGTGAATTCGTTGAACTAGTTGTATTCATTTTTGTATTGCTTTCTCATATCTCTAAAGAGGTTCCAGTCCGTTATGTGACATGTTCTGAGTGGTGTGACAAGATTTTTATCCCGAGGCGGGAAATGTAGTAATAACTACTTATATTCTATTGTAAATTGGTCCATACACGTTCCTCCACATTTCTAACCCTTTTTAAATCAGGTGTTGTATCCCCACTGAACGAGGTGCGAGTTTTGGTGAGGTATTGTGGATAGGTGACCAGTGAGAGACCACAAGCGGTGGTTTGTGCCGTGAGGGCTTTACAATTAGCGGTATCCTTGATATTGCCACAGACGTTCTCTATCTGCGCTCTTGTTTTACTTGGTTTCCGCCCACAAAACGCAAACTGAATGGCTACTGCTACTTTTCTTTTGCTCAGCGCGAAAGAAAAATTCTGCTTTGTGTACGAGGAGCTCTCGTTACTGGGACACGTTATTAGCAAGTCTGGAGTCCGTCCCGACCCGCGCGACACAGCCACAAGCGCCGCTTTCCCACAGCCCACAGACACGAAGTCCGCACGCCGGTTCCTCGGATTTTGCGCCTGTTACAGGCGTTTCGCTAGGCGATTCCCGCAGATCACTGAGCAGCTAACTCACCTCACGAACGCCGACGTCAAATTCAGGTGAGAAACGGCACGAGAGGAAGCACTTAGAGAACTTTCAAAGGGGGGGGGGGGTGGCGTTAGTGGACCAGCGGAGAGTAAAACAATTGAATAAAGATTTTGATGTCGGAAACAGCAGCGCACACGGCATGCTTCAACCTTCTCAAGGTTTAACGTTAGTTAGGTTGATATACCCTCGTCTCGGAGGTGTCACGGTTCATCGTAAATAGAACACCAAGACGTTTAGTCCAAGTAAAAAAAACAGGTCTGTTTTATGCAGGAGTCAAAGCAAAAACAAACAGAAGCACGTCGTTTTCGATCCATCTCCTGTTCCGCAAAACTGTTGGAGCGCACATCGTCTTCGTTATTTACGCATTTTGAACGCGACATTTGCCCCCCCCCCCTACCCCCTAAAAAGGCATCGCCCCAATATTATCGCCAACGCGGAGTCAGTCATTCGTGCATAAGGTCGCTTTGTACAAGCACACTCTGAGAGTCATTCGCTTACGGTTAAGTGCGTATTACGCGCACAAATTCATTTCGGTGCTGGGGACGCTTTACAGTAGGGGGTATAGGGGACGACACTTGGTCGTCTCAGCACTTCATATGGTCTGAAATGTTTCCTGTGTAGCTTTTTGAATTGTCCCCGTCTTCGTGCAGGCGTCGTTTTTATTACGTCACAGGTTGCAGAGGCTAAAGCTCACCCGAGTGTCCCGACTTCTTCGCGTCCAGGCAGGTGGTTAGACATGTCGTCTTCAAGAAGATCCGCTGCTGGAAAGAACCAGACTGAAGAGCCGATGACGAGTACGAGATGTTTATTAAAGACGATAGTCTTTCTTGGGGACCTTCGATGCAAGAATATTGGTCTGTCGATCTGTACATTTGTCTGTTTTCCCACGCTGAACGGTACCAGGTACTCTGAACGGCACCAGCTAGAGACCCCAAACGGCCTACCCCATCCGAAGCACCCACTAATGTTGCTCAAGATTCAGCGTTCATACTTGTGCGATTGTAAATTAAAAAGCAGTCATTGTGCATATCTTAGGTACCATAACAACACGTATATATTCTCTACGTGCGTCTTTTACCAGAAAAGGCATACGTAGGTAATTCTAAAAACCGTAGCGTTTATCACGCTGCGCTAACCATGCAACGCTAGTACGAAAAGGCGAGTGTTTCCAACGCTTTGATAAGACGACACGGTGGTGGCACTTACCCGTCACCTAGCGTGCTACACCTTATCACCTCCGAGACTGGCGCGTATGCGCATCTCAGAGCCACGCGCTTCGTTTTCCAAGAAAACTCCCCACCCCGTACAGGGTACCAAACCAGTTCGTCTAGGTTAACCTCCCTGTCTGTTCCTTTTATTTATTTTCTCTGCCAGATAGCGCTCATGTCGAGCGTCTGACGTGACTTGGTGCGCTCGTTCACCTCAGTTGCACGCTCGAGGCACTATAAAGCAGCGCCTCCAGAATACCATTTACCGATTTCTTGCGCAGAACGTCAAATAAATGTTTTGTTCACTCTCCACACGCAAGACTCGTCTTTCGACGAGATTTGCAGAATAACATGCAGATACAGGACCATTTTTTTCATTTTTACAGCATGAAAGATCGAATCGGGAATGCCACTCCTCAGGCATTCGCCTGCCTCTTACTCTATTCGCAGTCCCTATACACACCAGGCTTAAGAAAACAAGAGATGATCTTTTCATCCAATCAGGTCGCCGCGTTTGAGAGTCGTTTTGCCGGGACCGCCCCTCCTCCCAACTCACACACATACAACCCGAACACATGTATTGTAAAGCATGCCTCCAGCATGCAGGATGCGGATTCTGGCCACTCGAGGACCACCCGCAGTGCCGAACAGCAGGCCCGGCTCTCCTCTCACCCCACAGGACTGGTCTGGGCAGCTGGCGCTGATCCGAGCGCAGACGTCCTGTCAGCCGCAGTTCAAGGCCCCTCTTCCACGTATTCCGGGGCACTCGGCGTCGTGGCAGTATAGTGTGTGCACGGAAGCTCGAAGTGTCACATTTGAGGTCCGTACCAGCGAGAACGGTGTTGTGAGCAGGGCTCGACCCCTCGGGCAAAACTAAAGCGCGCCTTCGCGCTTTTCTTCTCGCTGCTAAGTGCATGGGGCTGTCTCCTTTTTTCTGTACTGGCGCCCGCAGCGAAGGGAGGCCAGCGTATTAGCAATGTGTATGACTAGGACCTGAGTCGTACTCTCATGGTTGCTATATTCGCACACGTGCGAGCTGGCTGGCTTCCTCTGCGCGTTGAGTGAACATCTCATCCCAATTATTGTGGTCTACGTCCACATAGAGCACGAGAAACTATGTCTGCAAGGTATGTGGACGATGTTTTCTTCAGCCGCTCGGTCAGTCTGTTGGTTTGTGGGTGATGGTATGCTGTCGACTTACGATGAGTACTGCCGCTGAGCACCAACACGCGATCTAAAAGCGTGGCTGTTCTCAATGAAGAATCTGGGCACCTCTTCTGCTGTGCCTTTTTGGATGGCTTTTGTCTCGGCGTAGCGAATAAGGTAGTCAGTCGCCACTATAACCTAGCGGTTACCAGAACTAGAGGTAGGAAGTGGGCCGAAAAGGTCCATTCCGATCTGAACGATTGGTGTTGGCAGAAGCTCGACTTCGTGTAACAAGCCTGCTGGTTTCATCGGAGACGACTTGCGCCACTGGCAATCGAGGTAGGTCCAAACGTGGTGCTTCACGGCAGCGGCGAGTCTTGGCCAGTAACTCTGCTCAGTGTGCGCGTGTAGCACGGATGTCCAGAGGTGACCTCTTAGTGGCACGCTTCCAATACTTCAGAACGAAGAGCGAGCGGTACGGACGACAAGCAAATAGGTGGACCCCTCTGTCGAGAAGTTCCATTTTATAGCGAAGGCTGTTATAAGATCACAACTCGGGTCTCGCGCAGCGCCGAAGTTGTCCGCCGCCGCCACCACCACCGCTGCTGCTGCTGCTGCTGCTGCTGCTGGTGGTTGTGGTTGTGGTGAAGTACGTAACCACATCACGCGAAATTAGAAAAAACCTAGTACCAATGGCGCAGTGGGGCTTGAACCCGGGTCTGTTGGGTGCCAGCCCAGTATTCTATCACGGTGCTACGCCAGTGCTTGGGACATGTTTGCAAGCTTGCCCCAGGCAGGTTTGATGCCGGGAATGGAATCGGGTTATTACAAGTAACAAAGTGTTTTAGAATAGAAAATGAACAACCAGGCGTCACACATTGCGAATAGCGTAACTAGTGGGTCGTCCTATAATCCAACCCACTACAAAAGCTTGTTCTTGATCACCTATTACGGCGCATACTCACTTCAGGCATAATTCCTCATCCACGTCCGCCAGTGCGTGAACAATTGGCATGAAATTCCTGCAAGTGTTTAGCGGACACCAGGCTTCTCAGAAAAATTACGAAAAACAGCAAAGCGAATGCCAGCCTGCCACCAGGAAATTATGATTAGTAATGCTGTAGTGGGTACTCAGCAAGTGTGCTCGCACCAGTTACCCAACGAGTGTTTAGAAAAAGCTTTGAAAGGCCGCTCTTCTAGCTTTCGCTGCGACTGTGCTGTGCCTTCCGCACAGGCCTGGCTTTTTACAAAGGACATAAAAACGACAACAATTCTCTTGCAATGACTAAACGCATCTGGATTTGTCCTAAATAATCAGGCCAATCAGCTCAGGATCGTCCTTTTGTTGGTCTGCAATATTTGGCGTGTTGAGGATTCTGAGGAATGCCGTCCCTTCATCAAGAGAAGCAGCCGACTATCTGTGATCGAGACAGGGACCCGGCGTCCATGTGCAATACTGTAGTTTTCTAGCGCATGAAACAAAAAAAAAACAAGAACAGAGAAAGACAGGGCAGGCTCTTGATGTACAGCTATGTTTATTCAGGAAAAATGTAACCATATATATAGGTGACATCACCTTTCAATCTTCGTGATTGCACGCACTTCGCATATCTGGACGTAGATAGGCTAAATCTTTGGACGAAAGGGCAGTCGGTGGTTTAAAAATACGGTTACCTGCCAGTCTATAAATCATTTCAGGCTCGATTATTTCGAGGGTCAGCTGACCTCTGTAGGAACCGACAATTGAACACTAAAAAAATTGACATGCGCATGGTACGGATATCATCACTTGCACTTTCATTTAAATTACTGCAATGCCTGGAGTGGGCATTGAGCAACCCACCCGTTTTTTTCTTTTCACGTTGTAGCAGTGTTCCTTTAAACACCCATTTTTGCACCTATGACCCACACAATACTTGCAACGTGTCTTTTTTGTGTGCTGGAAAACTACAGTATGACGCACCAACGCTCCAAAAGCGCTAAGTTACAAAGTCCGTGTGTCGTTTTCCGGACTTGAACAGAATCATTTTATCTACCTTCTGTAGTCTAAGGCTCTCGCGCACTAATCGCCCGGAAGCATATTTGATACTTTTCAACGAAAACAGTGAATGGTGGTCGCTGACAATATTGAGTGGGTGGCTGTTCAATTATGGGTGAGATTTCGTAACTGTCTATAACAGGTAGGCATTTCTTTTGAGTTGTCAAATAATTTACTTCTATTTGTTACACTGCAGTTCTGCTTGCATGAGCGATCATTTTTTCACGGTCTTCGGCGCGTTGCACAAACACAGCTGCGAGGTCAACATTGCTCGTGCCAGCACGGAGCATTGTAGGGGCTGTCTCATCGGAATGGACAAGAACTGGTGCCATGTGTAGACGTTGCTGCAAATCATGGTTCATGTTTTCGCTTTGGCTGCTGCATAAAACGAGCCATTTTATGCAGCAGCCAAAGCAAAAGACAAACGCACACACGCCTTCTTCGGTCATCGTTCCGCGAGACTGTCGGAGTGCTCGTCATCTTCGTTATCTGCACAATTTGGGTGGGGCAACACGCTCTTTTTCGACAAATTCGTTCTTCAGTTTTGTTTGATCATTTTTATCATTACTGAAGAAAGATTCTGTAGGAAATATTCTGCGTGTTGCATGTCAGAGCTGTGGCATTAAGAAGTGCAATAAAGCTTTGAGCGTATCAGTCCATCCGTCTGTCCATCCATCTGTCTACAACTTTTAGCTCTCCTGGCCGTTTCGATAATGGTATCGATACCAAATTGGTATGCAATAACAAAACGGTATGACGACCATAGGTGGCAGGCATAACTGAAAAATTGTGACATGCATGTCATGAATGCCATGATTTACATTTCATGGTCTTGCTGCTCATGCAGTGGTATCGTTCACATGACATATTGCAAAACTGGTGTGGTATGAAATAATTGCATGGCAAACATAGGTGACAGGTACTCACATGAAAATCATGGCATGCGTGTCATGTAAGTCATGACTACATGGTGCACTCCCAGTCATTTCGCTAGCGTCACGTATACCTACTTTGGTATTACGTGACGCGAACGGACGACGAAAGTCAATGACACGTCAAAGCAAGATAGTCATGACATGCGTATTATGCAAAACATCACTACATGGTACGCTAATTGTACACTCGGGATCGTTTCGCTAGCTTCACATATACCAAATTTGGTGTTACGTCATCAACGTAGATGACGAAGGTATTCAACTGTTGGAAACATGATAATCCTGACATGCGTGCCGTGTAAAACATGACAACATGCCATGCTCATGATGGGCTCGCGGCCGTTTCGCTAGCTTCACATTCGCTACATTTTGTACTATGTGACGTGAATGCATGACGTGCAAACATGCGAATCATGGCATGTGTGTCATGTAAAACATTACATGCTACGCTCATAGCATACTCGTGGCTGTTTCGCTAGCTTCACAGATTCAAAATTTTGTATAAGGTGACGTTAATAGAAAAAGGTAAATGACGCGTCCAAACATGATAATAATGATATGCATGTTATCTAAGACATGACTACATATTACTCTCATTGCGTGCTCGCAGACGTTTCGCAAGCTCAACATATACCAAATTTGGTATCACGTTATCACTTGACGTGAATAAAGGGGGAAGGTAAATACCACGTTCAAACTCGACAACCATGACTTGGAAATCATGTATGTCATAATTTACATCCGCCGCGTAACGTTGTGCTAAATTTGAAGTGACATATCAAACCTTTCTCATTCGTGCTTTGCATATAATAGATTTCCACTGTACGTGGGAGTTGCCAAATTTTTATGACTATATTCCGAAATTCTGAACAGGTTGAAGTGTTTGGAAGCCTTCCACATTTTGCCTTTTGTGCAAGTCGAGAAGAAATAAAATTGCGTAAAATAACGAAAGGCCTTTAGAATGCAGTAGCATAAAGGTCTAGTGAAACATAAAATGCTACACGCAGTTTTATATCACCAAGAGAATTGCTTCATTTATTAAATATGATCGATAAATGTAGAAACTTATTTCTTTTTTCACACTTAGCGCTATTTTGCGAGCGACGAGTCAGCGCTCATGTTTACTGTATAAGTTGAAGCAATCTGGGCCGAGTACTGATAGTGCCGTACTTAATATCAGGGAAACCACCAAAACAAATAGCTACTATTTCAAATCTGATAATGAAATACCGGAAATTAGGGTGAGCATGGAGTATTCTTGCAGGAGAGGGATAACCGAACGATATGTTGTCTAGTGCCTTCATTTGGTAGAAACCCTTTACGTCAACTATGGGTCATTTATGAAGGATTCGAGTACTACATAAATACTGATCTCTTGCATCGGTAAAATCATAACGGTGCTTTTGAAACTTAGTTTTTTTTTCACGGTGAAGGTTTGACACAGAACAGTGCACATCGAATGCCTCAATAATACAATTGGCACGCTCATAGCATACTCGTGGTCATTTCGCTAGCTTCACATATTCAAAATTTTGTATAAGGTGACGTGAATAGAAAAAGGTAAATGACGCGTCCAAACATGATAATCATGATGTGCGTGTTATCTAAAACATGATTACATACGACCATGGCCCTGACGACGTCGCTGACCGTGGCCAATTGATCGATTGATAAGTGGGATTTAACGTCCCAAAACCACAATATGATTATGAGAGACGCCGTAATGGAGGGCTCCGGAAATTTCGACCACCTTGGGTTCTTTAACGTGCACCCAAATCTGAGCACACGGGCATACAACATTTCCGCCTCCATCGGAAATGCAGCCGCCGCAGCCGGGATCCGAACCCGCGATCTGACGGTCAGCAGCCGAGTACCTTAGCCACTAGACCACCGCGGCGGGGCCTGACCGTGGCCAACATTTCCGGCGAAGACGTGAAGGAATCAGTCATCGATTTCTTCATCGACGACCTTTTCGTCTACTCGATCGTTAGCGGCTTCTCGGTGTCCGACATGCTCCGGCGGGTCCTCCCAGTTGCCTTGCGTGGTGCCGCAGAATAGTGGCGGCGTCTTCAACCACTTTTTCAGCCCTGGAAGCAGTTCGTCGCGGCATTCCATGAAGAGTTCCCACCAGTCGTCTACGACTACCATATCCAGCTTGAGCTCAACGCCCGAATGCGACGATCAGAGGAGGGTCTGCGTGATTATGTTCGGGCCGTGCAGGGGCTTTTCTGTGTGGTGAACCCCACTGCTTCTCAGACCGTGAAGATCTCGCATGTTATGTGGTGATGCCACCCCTGTTTCGCGCGACACCGGTTGGGCCGCTCCTTGCCTTCCCTCGAGGAGCTTGCGCGCTTTGCTCCGAAAGTTGAGGAGGCCGTCTTTCGGGCGCACCACTGCAAGCTACCATCTGCCGATGTCCCTCTCGGGTGCCCTTGTGCCCCATTACTGGCCTCGGCCTTTCGATTACGAGTGAGCGACCTTCGATACGAGCTGGTACGAGTGAGCTCTCGGATGCCTGAGAACTGAGCCGTCTCCTCTGGCAGTGGCGATCGTCGTGGAGGAGGGTGGCGAGTTCCAGAGCGTTGATAAGGAGGCTGAGGAGTGTCAGACCTTTAATGTGGCAGTGGACGCCACATTGAAGGACAACGTGAGGCGAGTCAGTGCTGCAGCCAGAGAGGAGCTGCCGATAGTGCTATGGGGCCGTTGGGGAGAAGAGGAAAATGAATAAAAGAATGCCAAAAGGTCTACCATTACGTGTCGTGCAATGATGTGGGGGCGGAAGACGAGAACCGCAACAGGGCTGCCAAGAAGGAAGTCTCCATGCTGGTCGTTAGCGCTAATGGAGCCGTTGGTGGGAAAAGAAAAAGGAAGAAAAAAGCGAAAAGGTCACCATTACGTGCCATGCCTTGACGTGGAGGAGGAAGACAAGAATCCCAACAGGGCTGCCGAGGAAAAGGACTTCAAGTCTGCTGAGACCGAGAGAGGCGCTGATGGGAACGCGAAGGAAGTGGGTGATGAGGCGGCTCCGGAGGACGAAGAAGGGTGCGCCGAAGAAGTGCAGAGAACGTGAACGCTGAGGAGTTCACGTAGGTGGAGGAGGAGGTTAGGCAGCACGACGGTGTAGCTGTGGAGGAGTCGCTAGACCTGAAAGATGCCGTGGAGTCTCGGTATCATGAGAAAAAGGTCCCTGATGTGGACGCTGGAGAAGAAGACTGCGCCGAGTGAGAGGCCGCTGAAAACTGGGAAGCAGCTGCCGACGGAGCAGTCGAAGTATTACAACGTGGGTGACGACGACACGCTGCAAGACGCCCCGTGGAACGAAGACATCAAATGCCTAGGTACCGATGATGCAGCGGTCGTTCATGACGTGGATGATACCGAGAGCAAGAAAAAACAAGAGCAGATCCAATGGGTTGAGGCCGGCCTGTTGGCTTTGTCAGCAAATTTCTCCGAACTAGAGAGGCAGCTCAATCTTGCGTCAGCACTCTGATATAATCCCGAACCACGGTCTGGAGAAAAGAGGCTCAGATGGATACAATGCAGGACGAGTTTGCAAAACCGAAGCAGAAGATGGCCTCGGCAGATATGGAGAACAAGCTACTGATGAAGGAGCTTGAGGCAAGACAGCAACAAGCGGACAAACAACAATTCAGACAGAACAGGAGACGTAGTTGCAGGAATCCACGGAGAGAGCAGGAGAAAAAGAAGCTGTTGGAGGAAGCCGCGGCCCAACGCGAGCAACAACATCAACGTGTCAGACCTAGCGTGCAAGTTGTCTGCCCTCGAGGACCAAAGCTCTGTCAAGAGAATATCAAAGGCGATAAGGTATCGATATCAGCAAGGATGGAGTAGTGAGCATCGGAGGCGTATGCAGTCAGAGCTTCGGCAGAGACTCACTACCCCATGGCTGCCGAGTTCACCTGCGTTCGATGACTACCACATGGAGGAGTCGCCGATACAGATACGTGACCGGTCCGGACATCTACAACGAAATCTACGCACGACGACGGCCGACGACTCACTGGGACCAGCGCTGCACCAGGAGCATCAGCTTTCTGTCATGCGCTCGCCGACGACCACGGTCGTCAACCTGAGTGAGTCCGGTACGCTTCCGTCTCCGGGCGGCGGCGGAGTTGGCTCTCTGCGCGGATCGGCTGTGCCGGCATATGGTATTGTGTACCATGAGGGGTACCACGTGGCCAGGGCTAGCAGCCATCACATCACCTTCATCTCTTCACTTTCACCGACGTGGAGGGGGTAGTATGAGAGTGGCAGCCGCGAGCGCGCTGATCGCAGAAAGAAGAGGACAGTGACGGTCGCAGGTGCGCTCGTGGCACGCGGCAGCCGCTGGCACCACGCAGTTGTGGCCGAGGCTTAGAGGTATAAACAAGGTTCCTGGTCTGGCTCCGCGTATTTCTTGTGGGGTTCTTGGCCGAGCAGCTTGGAAGCCTCTACAACTTATTATAAATAAAAAAAAACTATGAGACCAAATGCAATTGTGATGTCGGAGCCTGAAAGGTTTGTGCCTGCGGCCCTCGTGTTATATTGGAACTTCCGTTTTTTAGGGTGCCAAAAATGAACCGCCTGCACAGAATATGTCGATCAATTGTCATTGAGCCCCTCATTGAGATAGCATGCTTTTGGTGTCGAGAGCACAGCACGTACAAATGTACACGAGCCGACTGCAATGCCTGCTGAGATAGCGAGCGCACCAGTGATCGTGATCCATGCCCTTATGATCGTAGTTTACAGTTGCTGTTTGATCGTTACATTCCCCTTCCGGTGTTCCTTCATGCTCACTCAAGACGGGGGGGAGCTCTCTTCGTCAGTAGCAATTGACGTTAGGCTTACGTGCAATTGTGTTATCGCACATGTGCCCCTCGTGAGACCATATTCTTCCAATACTTTTTTTTTGGTTATGAAACTTCGCCGTCACGCTAAGGGGGTGGATGATATGGCAGCACGCAAAGCTGCCGCTCCGTGGCGCCACCATCGCGAGTGTATTCCAATAAGGGCAAAGTTAAGGTATTGTACAACTGAAGGGGCATCTTCGTGTGACGCAGCCGTTAAGATGCTGTGTATCGTGTTGTTTCGGCTACAAGGGAGCTACTGATATGATACTCCCATTATGCGTGCCAAGTGTTCGTGTTCCTGTTACTCAAAGTGCGCCACAACGTGGCAAGAAGCAGGCAACCTCATCATCAATTCGAAGTATGTACGTGTGTGTGTGTGTGTGTGTGTGTGTGCGGGGCACTTTGATTCATCCGACATCATCCATGCGAACGACTTCACAATAAACGGCGACGACGTACTGCAGCCGAGAGACAAGCGGCGCATCAGGCCTAATATTTTTTCTAGAGCTTGTGACAGCCTGCCGACCTACTTTACGAAAAGAAAGTCGCGACAACGAACCGTTTGAACAGCACTAAAACCGGTGAAACAACCTCGAAGGCCGTCGTGAGCAAGGGGGCGCCCAGCAGTGATAAGTGGGTCATGGTAGCTAGTAAATATAACAAACAAAAAAGCACGATGCATAATTTTTGCTTAAATACAGCTTTAAGCCGTGTTTTGAATTCCTTCAGCACTGAATGAAAGGGATAATTACCTATTATTTTTCATAGCATTTGCCCACCTTAATTTTCTTCGAAAAAAGATCGCGATAAGAATCCCACATTAAGTCGCATCGCACTATCACATCGCACTATTACATCTAACCAAAATGCACCATGGTTCAATATACAGAATAAGCGTCTCCTAATCAAAAAGCATCGTATTTACAAGGCCGCGAAAAAATCCTCCTGCATCGTTCGATGGGAAGATTACAAAAAGGCCTCCCAAGAGTACACCACTGCACTAAAAAATGCGAAATATTGCTATTTTAACAGCACGCTTCCGAATAGGTTACTAACTGATCCTAAGAAATTTTGGCGCGTTATTAACCCCAAAGAGAGCGAAATGTTAACCTTGATTGACAGTGCTGAAAACACTATTCCCCCCCCCCCCATTTGTGTGCAGAAGCCCTTAATGATGCCTTTTCCAGAAATTTCGCAGCAAATACAGACGCCCCTGTTCCGACCAACCCCCATTGTGACTACCCACCCATGCCTCCTATTATTATTGACTACGTTGATGTTGAAAGTGTAATCAAGTCCTTAAAGCCTTCCTCGTCTCCTGGGTGTGATACGATCAGTCCTAAATTTTTGAAAAATACCAGCTCTTATTGTTCAATCATACTAACGAAGATATTCGAACAATCGCTTCATGAAGGCTGTCTCCCCGTCGATTTTAGGATTGGAAAGATAACTGCACTGTTTAAAACTGGTAACAAACATTCACCGTCTAACTACCGGCCTATCTCGCTAACCAGCCTACCTTGTAAAATACTAGAACACATAATATATTCCAAACTGGCAGGTTTTCTCGAATCTAACTCGTTTTTTTTCCAAGTGTCAACACGGTTTCAGAAAAAACTATTCATGCGAGACTCAACTTGCATCTTTCACCCATGGATTAAACATCATTCTTGATCATTCATCCATCGCTGATTGCACTTTTTTAGACTTTTCCAAAGCTTTCGATAAAGTATGTCACAAGTTGTTACTTCACAAACTACAAAATCTTAATCTTGATCCGAAACTTTTATTTTGGCTTTAATGTTTCCTTTCTAACCGCGCTCAGTTTGTTTTAGCTAACGATAACGTCTCACCCCGAACGAACGTCTCTTCTGGAGTCCCTCAAGAATCTGTCCTGGCTCCCCTGCTCTTTCTTATTCACATTAACGACTTACCTTTATCTGTTACTTCTCACATTCACTTGTTTGCCGATGACTGCGTCCTCTTTCGTGAAATATCTAATGACAATGACCTATTAACCCTTCAATCCGATCTTAAAACGCTATTTCTGTGTGGTGTAAAACATGGGTAATGGAACTCAACACTAGCAAATGCAAGTTCCTTCGCGTATCTAGAGTTAACCGTATATTGCCCACTTACTATCTGAACGATGCTCCACTGGAATCTGTCAGCACTTACAAATATCTCGGAATACATATTACTACCGACCTCACTTGGTCCGTGCATACCACGTACGTAATTATTAACGCTAATCGCATGCTCGGCTACGTACATCGAAATTTCTCACAGGCTCCTTCAACACTAAAACTAACTCTCTACAAGACGCTTATTCGCTCCAAACTGGAGTATGCTGCATCAGTTTGGGATCCTAACCAAGAAAATCTAATACACTCACTTGAAATGGTTGAAAATAACTCTGTTCGTTTTAAACTCTCTAACTACAACCGGACTGCCAGCATAAGCACTATAAAATCCAGCCTCGGATTACCTTCCTTATCATCTCGTAGGAAAATCCTTCGCCTTTGTCTTTTCCATAAGCTTTCTATCACAGCCAGCTGCGAAACGAACTCATTCTGCCTCCTCGGTACATTTCAGCTCGCATAAATCATGTCCATAAAGTCGGCTTGCCGTCCTGCAGAACTAACTCCTTTCCCAGTCATTCATACCGCGTACATCACAGAAATGGAACCACCTACCCGCACTGACGGCAACAATCTCGGACCACCAACTTTTTAAAACTGCTTTAGCTAACATTGTATAACGTGTAATACTGAAGTACATTGCATTTTCCTGGTTTTGTTGTGTTTATATCTTTTTTTGCTCTGTTTTATATTATGTTTGTAACTATCGTAACCCACTCCCCTTTCTAATGCCTCAGGCCCTGAGGGTACCTAAATAAATAAATTAAAAGTGTCCTGGTTCGCTAAGGAAGCACGGCACAGGAATGGAAACGTGCGCTGATCATCGTCACTCTGCTCGTGAGACAAATTAAGGAGCGCAATGCAGATTTAAGGAGGCATATACTCTGCGCAGGGGCTCCGGAAGTATATCTGAAGTGTTGCGGCGACATTTGTGGGCAGGTATATATATAATATGGGCTTTGCTACATATCTGTTTTTGCTAAGGCGAGAGAGGGAGGGGAAGAGGGGTCGTAGCAGCTTTCAGCAGAAGGGGGAGGCATGCCCTCCCCCCTGGTTTGTAACCTGTGGGGGCGACAGCCCCCACTGCCCCCCTCTCGGTTCCGGAGCCCCTGACTATGCGGTTTTCATCGGGGGTATTGACAACGAAAAACACGTTAGAAAGCTGTCTGGCAATAGTAGAGTAATGCGCATGAAAAGTAGCAAAGCCTTTGGGGCCTGAAACCGAGAACAGTTCATATCAAAAAGTGTTTCATCGACTCTGTGATATGCTGATGTATCTAGTCACAATAAATTACCGCCAAGCACAAGCTCACGCAAAAATTTCCCGACGCGTAAATTCAGTAACCACTGCTGGAACGATACGCATGCAATCGGGAGTTCAGGAGGTAAGTATAGTGCACGGCCTTGAGCTCCGGTTACCGTGCATGTAATGGTGACGCTGAACTCTTATTCTGGCTACAATATGATACATAAGGGCTAAATAAGAATGTTACGTGGCATTGAACGACGCGAAAGCGTAGTCGCTCTCTTCGTGACGTGGCTCCACGGTGCACTGATTTGGAAAAAAAAAGCGGCTTACCTTGCCAGGTGATGATGTCGACTTCGCCAGCGGAGTATCAGCAAAGCACCAGAAGCTCCAGACCCGAGACCAGGCGTTGAGAGGTCAGCGGGCGCCGGGGTCAGTGGAAGCACGCCTGATGAAGCTCCTGTCTCAAGTAAAGGAGAACCACAACTAACACGAGAACGCTTCTGAGTGGCTCATTGTTCGAAGAAAAGAAAAAAAAGAAGCGGCGGCTCGTGACTCGTGAGTCACGAGCCGGAGCCAATTCCATGCAGTGGGTATGTGCCACCATTTCCGAGAAGATTGCCACGTGCAGTTGCACGCACCATTGCAATGACGGCTTACTGATCAAATGCTGAAACAAGGGTCCTTGAGACCATGACCTTCAAGAACGAACGAAGTGATCGGCAACGACGTGCTTACACTGCGCACTGACTTCCCTGTCTAGTCCCTACAGCATCAGTTCGTTCTCTGCCACCCAAGTTCACACTTGTATGCATACATATATGCGTGGGAACGGCCACTAAAAAGAAAATGTTGCCCAGCGTGATTACCAACAGAAGCATCATGGAAGTACGCGAATGCTGTGAGCATTGCCTCGCGTTGTACAGCAGTTCTATTTCTATTTGTATTCCCCTTCCCCCTCCCCTAGAAGGCACTGTGCCGTGTCACCCAAGAGGCAAACAGAAATTAGGTGCTTTTTCTCTTCCTGCAAGTATCATTCATTTATTCAAAGCCAGACGATGAAATGTGCGAGAGTGCAAATAGCCAAATTGAGTCAGTTGGGACGTGCGTCGTAGTTTCAGTTCAATCATGCGGCCCAATTTTGTACAGTTGGCCAGAACGTTATGGAAATACCGACGGGCACCTTGGAAAGCCTCCTTAGAAGTGCAATGCAAGAAAAAGAGTGCTACGAACAATGCCCCGAGCTCTCGAAAAACTTTTGCTGGCACCGCTGCGGTGCTTCCAGAAGAAATCACAATGATCGTGCTTAGAGAGCACATTTAGACCTGAAAGTACGTGATAGTTGTAGCGACTTTACCATCGCCATTCATCATCATTATCATTTGAGACCAATGGACTGTGCCTCTCGCCCAGATCATGCTGACAGCTCGAGGCACGAGCTAGAAAAGAACGAGCTCACGCCCCTGGCGCTTTAGACGCTGGCAGCCGGCGCTTGATTTTCTTCGGCCGTGTAATGATGAGGCGAGATCTGCATGGCCACGTCGGCTGCGTTCGAGTCTTCTAACGTCTCTCTCGCTACACTGGTGACCCGGAGCACACACCCTTCGACGATCGGCTGCTGCCATGCTTCGAGGACATTGCCTGGCAGTGCCAGCATCCACCCGACCTTACCCCGAGTATGGTTCATGTGACTCGAAGCCATTCTCACAGTGAATGGCATCACGTCATTTCTACTCATGCACGTCATCCTGATGAATGCGCTCCCTTTTAAAGTACGTAGTCTTGCTGCCGCGCTAAACTCGGGCCTGCAGCTATACAGTAACTTTAGCACTGCGGTGCGTGCCTGCTACGGCCACACCTACCTACCGCTTTCGGCACCACGACTTGAAAGTTTCCCCTGCTTCGCTATGCGTGGTACGAACTGGCCCGCAGCCCTCGTTTGAACAGGACCTCGCTCCTAGGGCTATGCATTTTCAACATCAAATCCGGCTACAGGAGCACCTATTTATTCCTGCGTGTGGCCACAACAACCAGGTTCCTTGACCAACCTTCCCGAGGACCTGCCCCAGAATCCCCAAGGGTACGAGGGTTCATTATGCCCGTCTGCCTCCCGCCCGTCTTGTGTGACTGACCTCGACGACCTGTGACAACTCAAAGCTGACAGACTATACTAGCTACCTCCCCGCACGCCATGAAGTTTGCCAGGCCCGCGGATAACGCCTGGCCCGCTATTAGACTACCAACAGTGGAGGCGTTGCCATCAATGTTGCCCGACCAACCTTTTCATGAACGGTGAGAATCTCGCCACGTACGACCAGCATCGTCCTCAACGTATACTGTAGCAGAACTTTGAGCCCATAACAGACTACAGCCGAGTTTTAGCGATATGGCAGCCACGACGGCAGACCCAGGGGACTACTTGCCTGGTTCGCCACAGGTTGACAACACCTGGTGGAAGCTACCAGCCGCACAGACGGACAACCGACCTGTAGTAAGCACGTTCGAGCCAAGGTGGCCAGAGACGCTGGCCGAAGCCGGAGGGTGGCAGTGAGGAAGCGCACGGTATATGTTCCCGACAATTGTCGGCCCGTTTATTCGCAGAACATACCTTATGTGCGTATTCCGATAGAGGGTGTCCCAGAACCAACATAGCTGGAGTAATTCATATCACGCGTCACCTAACGCAACCTGTATTAGTAGGCCTTGGGGAGTAAATCGATGACGTGACTCTCCGTACACCGGCTCTGCACAGTGTGCCACCTTTGGTCTCCAACATTCGGCCTCTCAATCGATAGGAGCAAAGAGAGACAGGACCACAGCAGAGTAGACATGCTCCAGTATTTTAACGTCACTGATTTCCCCGAAAACTGCGGCACCACACGCCGACTACTGGATCTCTGTCGCACGTCATTGGCTCGCTTGACCTTCACACATCAAAGCATTAAGCGACGTCCAGCTACTGCTTGTCGACTGTCTACATGGCAGACAATGCAGCTGCCACAACCCTTTCGTTTGGCCAACTGAACACTCTTGTACATATGTTATTGTTTTCATTCCTGGTTCACGTTCGCGGGCGGAGTATCCTGAAGCACCATCATTGTCATTCATTATGATGATTGCTATACATCATCATCATTATCACCTTCCAACCAACGCGCCACGCCCCTCGCGCAGCTCATGCTTACAGTTCGAGGTGAGAGCTAGAAAAGAACGAGCTCACGCACCTGCCACTTTGAACGCCAGTGGTTTAAGTACTGGCAGTCGCCGCCACTTTACTTTGGCCGTGTAATAAAGTGACGAGGTTGGCACGGCCACGTCTTTTTACGTCTTTTTGCCTTTGTTCCAAAAGATAAAATGCACATAATCTTGCCAAGTGTTTTCTACATCTGAGAGGTCTCGTGACGTCTGACGTTCGGTTGCAGGCACAATGTGTACGCAACTATCACTCCGTTACGCACTTATTTCGTAATGGCGGCATTTTAAGCCAATTAGAGAGATTGTAGCAGCTCACTTAGTCCATTAGCATCGATCAATGGCGGAATCGGACAACATGGCGGAATTGGGCAACGTCCAGAATAGCACCCCTAGAATTCAGGTCGCAGCAATCCGGTGTCGGCGAAGGTTGTGAGCGAGAAACCTACGTTGTCATTGAGCCAGTAATGGTGGATAAAGTGGTCGATATGTGAAGAAGACGGTTAATAAAAGCAGGGTTTCAAGAGAGAATTGGGCGTGGGCATTATGTGTGGATGAGAAGCGGGCATGGGCATTGTGTGTGGATGCCCGATGATCTTACACAATGCAGTATCCCACTGGTTGAGACTTCTTCAAAAAAGAACTATGCGGGCGCAATACAGTGGAAGCAAATACGTCCCTTCATATTAAAGTTTTAGTAGATGACCAACATTTGATAAAGTGATTTCTGTTTCCTCCTCCTCCTTCCTTGAAAGAGGAGTGTGCTGCGGTTTGTGGTGTGACCATAATCATCACCATCATTTTTAAAATTTTTTTACACACTGCCGGCCTTACATGAAGGCCTTAGGCAAGAGTGGGAATAAATAAGTAATGCAAGACAAGCACGAAAAAAGAAAAACGTACGAACAAGAAAAAAAAAGTGTAGAAGAACTTGCTGGAGACAGAAGATGACGACGAACGCGTGAGCTCTCAAGGGCAGCATAGACCTTCGGTTTTCACTTAAAACACGCATATCTAAACGTGGTCGACTTTTTATCTCTAAATTTTATTTCTAAAATGTATGTACCATTAATTTCATGGCCGATCCCCCTTGGTGGGTTGTACCAGGACTTTAAGAAACAGCCAACATCCAGTCACAGAAATTAACCGCCGGCTCCCTGGCCAGGCCCTCTAAGTGGGTAAGAGCAAGAACAGAAGGACAAACAAGCTAGCAAACTGCTTTGCGCTGGTGGCTTGGTTGGTCTGGGTTGTCTTGCCATCGTTGGACCATGCGCCCAGCTTGGCCCGATGCCTCTTTTGGTGCACGGTCATCTCAAGAAGAAAGGACGCTGCAGGGAACAAAGGACAAACGCAGAAATTGTTTTTCGCCACAACCCAGACGACACTGTGGCGTCACATATTTTGCTGGACAAAGCCAATGCGACGTGGCCATTGTAGATGCACAGCTCGTCTTATCATCACGAAATTGGCTAAGCTTGGATGCTGTAATCTCCAAACGCTCAAACAACTGCCGTTAGCATCGATGTTCGTTAGAATCGGTGTCACGAAGCATAAACAACACATATAGCGCCATAGCTTACAAGTGAGCGGTGGCTCCATCGCCAAAGCTTGTTTTGTGGAAGCCTGCAATAACATCGTGGTATCGATGTTTCGGTTCCGGAACCTGTTTTTGGGCGTTGTGCATACGTATATATAGCGATGCTTGTGTCATTTAAAAGGAGTTCCTGCTTGGCTACCGGCTGCTGCGTACTTCTTGTCGGCCGGCGCTTCCGTGCCTTGCCCTGTCTGCTCCGTGCGGTGCGTCCACCGAACGATACTACATTTTGGTGACGAGTGTGGGATCCGCGAGCATCCGGACGAAGGTGTACATACGAAGATTTGCTATTTGTTGATCAAGTCGACCTGATGTGCCTGAGTGCCTCTTTCAAGACGCTACGGCAACAACCGGCCAAGGCCACAGTGCAATACGTTCTAGAAGTTAAGCAGCTTGTTCGACTCTGAAATTTCGGTGCGAGTACCGACATGCTAGCGTTCAACCAAATTGTTGAAGGAATCGCGTCCCCGAATCTGCGGAGAAAAAAGTCTAAAGATGGGAGCGGAATTATCCATTCAAAGAGCCCTACATCTCGCCATAGAAGAGGAGCGCGTCGACCGCGCGTTACAACAGCTGGATGCCCTTCATGCGACGCTGTTTCGTCGCGTCAGACGGGCTCGCTTTCTCAATTTCGTGCCAACCGGTTGTGCCTGCGCGATTTCCGACGACACCACAGCTCTTGCCAACTGGCTTGCCGCCGACAAGAGCTCTCGCTGAGTGGTGCCCCGTCCTCGGACTCCTGCGACGTGTCCATCCTATCTTCTTGCTTCTGGGTGTTGCTGTCACTGCACCACGTTCTCTACTTCACCCTCTGTGTATCTATACGTTTAATCTTATCCTTTTAGGGGCCAAGCTCCTTATAGCGGCACCCGTTGTCCCTAGTAGTCGTCGTAGTGTGTAACCAGTCTTACGCTTCGACCTCCAAGGAGCTGCCGGTGGCAAATTTCTTCTGTGTGTTGTTGAACAATAAAGAAAATTCACAGCGTGCACGTTAACGAAAAGCCGAATTCTCCTGTCTCTCATTCTCCATTAGCAGCCATTGGCATGTCCCAGTAGGAAGCGTCAGTAGAAGTGTTAAAAGCCAACTTCAGCTTACTCTCATTCCCAGTAGCAGCCAGTGTTTACCTCCAAGGTAGTGCCTGATGAGATTTCTCCTGTGCGTGATTAAACAATAAAATTTTTTTGTTCAAAATGCCGTTGATTGATGAAATAAACCAACGAAAGACGCCAGATGTTTTCTAAAAGCAAAAAAAAAGGACGTCAGATGTCAAAACAAAAAGGAGACGCCAGTTGCTTAAAGACGCCAGGTGTTTTCTAAAGCAATGGTTTTATAATCAAAACTATATCGATACAGTTTTGTAGTTGCCGATGCTCGCTGCCGTCGGTGTGTGCTCGTATGGATAAGGATGCCGAAAGGGGGGCGCGTAGGGCAGCGGTGGCGCGCGCTCGCAGACAGGACCCTGAATGAGAGCACGCAAGGCAGAAGCGCACCGAGAAGCTGCGCGACGTCGCCGCCAAGATCCTGCTGTACGGGAACAAGAAGCCACATCAGCAAGGCAGAGTCGGCAGGATCCCGCCATACGTGAACAAGAAGCTGCAGCGACACGTCAGCGTCGGCAAGATCCTTCCGTACGGGAACGAGAGGCCACATCAGCAAGGCAGCGTCGGCAAGATCCCGCCGTACGTGAACAAGAAGCTGCAGCGGCACGTCAGCGTCAGCAAGATCCTTCCGTACGGAAACGAGAGGCCGAGGCAGGACGTCAACGTCGCAAAGCAGATCTTGGAAACGTTCGACAATGGGAAGTGGCGAGGAAGCGCGCATATTGCCAGGCGAATTAACAGAAGAAAATTTCACGGTATTACATCCAGGAGCTTCGTCCAATCTCATCATCATTCACCTCGTGGATATGCCGTCAATTTATTAATCCCTCCTTACCCCCCCATCCCTCGCGAGCTACTGTTGAGGTGTCCCACTCTGATGCAGACAGTTATGGGGCTCGTTTTTATCTTCTTTTCTCACAAGAATCACACAAGCGAAAGTCGCCTCTAACGATACTTGGCGACCTCCCTTCCACCCTTCAGAGCGTTCCTCCTTCACCAGCTGTTTCGCAAGCCGGAGTCGTCTGCTCGCCGACTGCGACTGCTCCCTCGGCTACCGGTGCGATTGACACCGGTTCTCAGGCGTTGGCGTAGACTCGCGTGGAAGCATGCTTCCGCTGCGGTTCGTCGCAGGCCTGCCAACACACGCAGGTAGTGCCGAGAAATTGTACACCTATTCCAGAGCAGTCGGAGGCTGCGCCGTCCTGCTCTAAGCCTGAAGAACAGCTCAAGCAGATCTACAGAGCTTGAAAGATGGCAAAAGCCACAGGGGCCCTGGACTGAGGGCTCCACCTTCCCCGGAAAAATATTTGTAATAAAGTTTTGCATTCATTCATTCATTCATTCATTCATTCATTCATTCATTCATTCATTCATTCGCAGCACTGGGCCGACACTGCGTTTGCCCTGCGAGGACCCGCACCCGTGTGCGCTGCCGAAGGAGAGGACACCGCGGAAGCGTCTTCCGATCCACAATGGATGTACCAACTGATAGATCGGGCCATACTTCGACTTCCCGTACTACGACGATTCCGGTCCAGACTGAAAGTGTGCTCACTTGCACTGCACCTTTCGGCATCCCAGCTGGCCCGTGCTCCTGATGTGCCTCCCCTGTAGTGTGTCCTGCAGTTGCGCATACCCGCACTATACCTGCTTTGACCAAGAGTACTTCTACTGCCAGGATGGCTGTTCTGGTCGAGTCTGCTGCTGCTGGCTATGTTTTACCTGCTTGCGTCTCAGCTGTCCATACTTCAGCAGTGTCTGCTGCTCCCACTTTGACTGCTGCTGCGTCCTCCCAGGCTGTGCTTCTTCCAACTGGTGATGATCTCCCGGATGCCGTCTTTGTCTGCTGTCAACCGGAGGTGCATCCACTAAGCCTGACAGCTCGGATTCTAGAGCCAGTCCCTATTCTGCGTGCTGCCATGGTACTTCCGCTGGTCGCGTCTACGCCAACCGTGCCCGTCCCTGCTCTCTGCACGGCTTCTTCATCAGTGACGCCAAGCCAGGCTTCATCAGAGCGTCGTTACCCTCTTGTTCCGGTCCCTACTGTGTTAGAAGTGCACTGTAAAGAGAGTTCATGGGCATATTCTCTCGCTCCACTGGACTGCTGTGGGCGGTGACAGTCCAGTTACCTCCTGTGGAAATAGCACTGGTACCGGCTTAGGCACGGTAGACACAAACAGGACAGTGACTATGCGAACATCCTCTCTCCGGAGAGGGGATGATGTGGTGGTGATTTCGCAGTGTGCCTTGTATTGTTAATCTGCATGCTATGCATTTATAATTTTTCATCTTAGTTGTGCTACCTGCAGTGTGTGCTTGTGTTACATGTTATTCTTCGTGAATGAAGTGTGCATTTTCTTTGTATCTTTGTGTGTTTGCTGTGTGATTCTTCACCCTGTTATGTTGAACATTTTGTGACTCTGGTGTGTATTCTGTGCATTGTAATATTTTGCATTGGTTGCGTGGAGGACCGCATCATCATTTCAAGGGGGGATCATGTGGTATCGGTGCTTCGATTATGGTTTGGTAACCCGTTGTTTAGCCTTAAGTACATAAAAATGATAGAAAGGCAGCAGCGGAAATTCGGAACCATCTAAACTCCCTAAGAAATGAGACGAGCCTAGAGCAGAGGTTTATATTACAGCTCAAGGTGCTAGGCTAAAAGGAGACGAAGCTATTGAATATATAAAAACAAGCGTGACAGAAAAATTTCAACAAAGAAGTGTTTTATGGACCACTATAGACAAGGATGAATCAAGTGGCGCAATGGCTCCATTTTCACAACGAGAGTGGGAAAGGGCTGAGAAAAGGTTCCTAATAGTACATAAACAAGCCCAAATGGCATTCCAATTATGCTGATAAAGACATTAGGTCCGAAGTATAAGTAGGCTTTGAGAGAGGCAGTGAGCAAATTAATAATTGATGAAGAAGTTTCTGATGGATGGAAACTTAGCAGGATGAGCATGATCTATGAAGGAAAGGGGGACAAAGCTGACATAAACAACTACTGTCCTATAACAGTGACATCGGTGGTCAACAGGATGGTGATGCAGATTATAAAGGAAAGACTGCAGGCATGGATAGAGGATGAGGGGGTGCTGGCGGAACTGCAGAACGGGTTTCGGAAACACCGGAGGTTGGATGACAATCTGTTCTCACTGACGCAGTGCATCGAAATAGCAGAAAAGGAACACAGGCACCTGTGCCTAGCATTTTTGGATATCAAGGGAGCATACGAGACCGTCGTCAATTTTGGGGAGCGGATAACCTCCCGAGTCCCAGACTGATTTTAGTGCAAAGATTTTTTTGAAACTTTCAAAATTAATTTATGAGGGGCTCTGGATATAATAATAGCAACTTATTATTCACTGCAAACTTTCGGACGTGTGTGCCGCATTGTCCTTTATATCAGACATTGAGACTCTATGTGGTCTTTTCTAATGCAGTGGTATTGTTACACGCAAGATGTTATTTGTGACAAATAATTTGATCAGGTAAACGTAGGAACAACGTATTTACAAACTGCTTTGTTCACTTTGTGTGAGCTTTTTCATTCACTTGGTGTGAGCGTTTTCGAAGTATCTCCTGTCTTTGGTGACGCAAAAGAACGAATGACACTTTGTGCAGAAGAACTTCGTCTTCTTGTGGCATCCTTCAAGCCTGCAGCGGGCAGCATTCGGAGCATCTGTCGGTCTTGGGAAATGGCCTAGCGTCTTTTCTCTTGCTTTGACTGGAGGCAACGGAGCCCTTTTTTGTGGTGGGCACCACTCTTCGTCGGAGTCACTCTCCGCTTCATTTTGACTCTGAGCTTGCGCGATTAGTTCCTCACCAACAGACAGATGAAACTCAAGGAATTTCACGATCTCTTTCTGGCGCTTTTGTTGCGCCCGCATGTTTTGCACGTACTGCATCCATGAGTTGCTTAACGCAATGTCGAATAGTTGGAAGATGCTTCGGATGGTCCACTTGTTCACTTGAGCTTTGATTCTGCAATAGCTGATCATACGATCTGCGAGATAAACTCCTCACATGCTGACATTGTACAACCGTACATCTGGCCGGGGCACATCTCTGTTTTTTTCCTGGACCACCGACGGCATGTGTCTTCTGGGTGCTCGCCATGGGTAGAGGACATCAACGTAATGGGCTTATTGTTATGTCAACGTACAACTGCCTGTTTTTGTCGTTACTCGCAAACATCTCTGACGTCCCTCTTCTTTTTTTTCTTTTAGCTCTTTCTCGCTGGATAGTTTCACCCCTTTTGGGATCCGGTTCATAATTGTTCCCATGCCAGCGATTCCGTTTTCTGCTAGCTTATCCGGCAGTGGCCCTGATGTGAAGTATCTGTCGAAGCAGACCTTCGTTCCGGGAGGGAGTGTCTCAGTGAGCCTCAGCACTGCGGATTCTCCTATCCAGAGCTGCCTGGATGCAATACTGCCTTTTTTCCTTAATAGGTCTCAAATCGAGGATTAATCCACCTGGCGTTGCGAGCACAAAGTTTTTAAGCCCCTCTGGCTTGCGGGTACGAGCTGCTTCAGCTGCGTTCGTCCACTGAACGGGATCATTTGTTCGTCGATGCTGACATTCTCTTCCCGGGGAAGCTTGTGACACCCTTCCAGTAGAAATGACATTAGTGGTCTTATGCGCCAGAGCCTGTCTTTCTCTTTTTCTTGCTCACTTACATCAAGTTCGTTAAATAGCTTCAGCCGGCGCCGAAGTTGAAAGTACCGGTTCTTTGTCATGTTATCCGCAAGAAGAGGCACCCTTGTCTTTTTCATCCAGTACACGCGAATCTGCGGGTAGCACAGGCAGGACATTGTCAGTGAAATCCCAAAAAACATGTTGAGTTCTTCTACTGAGGTCTCCAGACTTTTTCCAGTCTCCTGGACATGTGTCGTGTTCATGGCAAAAGCCATCATCTCGAAGACTTCATGTGGCACATACTGAACGAGGTAGTCACTTGGACTCCACAAAGCTCGTTGTTAACTGTCATCAGGGTGGATGTGAAGTCAGGAATCCAAGACAAAAACGGCGTGCATGAAAAAAAAAACAGCGTAAAAAGCAGAGTTGCTTTTGATCCGTTCACATGGCAATGACCGACCGTCACAATGCACACTCCTGCAGTACATTAGCCCCCCTCCCCTTCCCAAAACGCATACTACTTCTATTCCTTGCCCATCATGGCGTTTCCATGACTGCCCCTTTGTCGTCTTCGAGGTGGACGGGCGTTCATCGTCGCTATTTTTGTCCTCTTCAGAGCTCAGGGTATCAAGTGGAGCCGAAAATGTAGTGTCTACCAAAGTGTCGTCGTCACTGTCCGAAAGATCAAAGTCGGACGTGGCCGTTCCAGCGATTCGTTCGAGGATTCTTTCGGCCGTCTCATGACTGACGCGTGGCCTTTTTCCTAAATGAAAAAGAATTTCATATCATACCGCAACCTAGTAACAATCAGAAGCAAGCACGTTCTGTTCACACAGCAGCGCGCCACGTAATTCACACAAAGCAACTTGGTTCAGTCCCGACGTCCAATCTTTTGGACATGTCAAAGCTCACACCGCATAGGCAAAAGAAAGAACGTTAAGAGCTGAAATATTTAGCGGCGTGTGCTCTCTGCAACATTATCTTTGACGTTTAAACGATGAAATGACAATAAATTAGCTCAAAGTGCGAAAAAAGTACTTGCGGTTGCGGTTGACACCGTAGAACGCCACACCACTGAACGCCGCCATTATGAATACTCCTAGCGGCGCTTCGAGACCTCTATTTTCAAAACCACGGTACATATGGCAGCACTAATTGTCCAAGGTATTGGACAACCGGTTTTACGGTGATAGGAGCTTTGAAAAAGCTGTAATCGCTCGGTCTTCGATGTTCAATATTTTGGACAAATTTCCCATTGTTGATACTCAGGAGGATAACATCTTTCCGCGTGATCTGTTAAGGCACCTGTAATCAACACAGAATCGGATGCTCCTGTCCATTTTGACCAGTACCACTAGTGAGGCCCACGGACTGTTGGACGGCTGTATGGCGCCACGATTAAGCATGTCAGACACATGATCATCAATAACTTGGCGTTCAGAGTGAGAGACCCGTTAGGGACGCTGACGCAATTTTGCGTGGGCGCCTGTGTCTATACGATGAACAATAGCAGATGTTCGGCCCAAATTGGTCTTCTTGAAGTCGAAAGACGTCCGGAAGCGGTCTGGGTTCGTTGGGCAACAGGAAGGTCCGAATCAATCGATGGAAGAAAGATGTCCAGGGAATATGTGGTGGACGTGGGAGCGGGAGTAACACTGGCGATCTGAAGGCTTGTTGCGTGATCGAACAGTTGACAGGCGCAAACACAATCAATGTCCTCAAAATGGCCATACATTCGCCACTGAATAAGCTAGCTGGCACTGAAAGGGAATTCGTGGCGTAAATGGTCGCGGAAGTGTTTTCGACCATCAGAACAGCAAAAGGTAGAAGAACGTTTTTTCGAGAAGTGAAGTAAGTCTCCAGATGTCGTGAACATGACGTTCGAAAAAGCAGCATGGTCGCAGGAGATCATCACAATAACCGAAGACATAGGTGGATATCCGTGTCAGTGGCGACGACAACACGAGAAATGGAAGGCTTGTAATAATCGTCGTCTGCGAGTGATGATAATTCTAGTTCGGCCCGAGCACAATCACAACGGCATGATGTGTGGAAAGGAAGTCCCAGCCTAATATCACGTCGTGCGAGCGGTATGGAAAAACGATGAATTCGACCCCGTACGGAACGTCCTGGATGAGTAGCCGAGCCGTGCACATCATAGAAGGGTTTACTTGATGCGCGGTTGCCGTACGCAGGGAGAAGCCAGAAAGCGGAACCGTAACTTTCTGTAACTTGCGACACAATGCTTCGCTCAATACAGACACGGCAGCTCCCGTATCGATTAATGCTTGAACGGCAAAATCTTCAATAAAAACAGTTATTTCGTTGGTGGTTAGAGGACGAGGCCTTGTAGAGTTCGACGGTGACGCAGTTCTTGCCTCCGGAACGTCGATGGTGTTATGCTACAGACGTTTTCCTCGTTCGGGAGCACGTCTCACGAGATTGAGCGCTGTTCCGACGAACTGTCTCCCCCTCCCAGCGCCGCCTTGCCTGCAGGAGAACCGTGCAGTTCCGGGGATAACGTCGCTTCCTCCGCCGAACCACCTTGCAGTTCGGGGTATGGCTGCGTCTCCTCAGCCGAGCCACTGTGCCGTTCCGGGGAACTGGTCTCGCAGAAGAGTCCAAAAACGCTATTTAAGGCCGTGCCGGCCCCATGTTTGGAGGATTTGCCCCAGCCGACGTTGTCGTGCTGGCCGGCTCTGTACAAACGACAACCTGCTACAGTAAACGCTCCTTGTTGCTGTTTTCGAAACGATTGCCTCCCTGCTTCGCCTTCGGGCAAAGGCTTCGGCGAAGTCCGCTCGACGGCTCGCCGCTCTTCGCCACCGCTACCATCGCGACACAGCAAATTCATAACAGTGGTTGGCAGCTTCGGGATACGATATCTTACGTTTGGCAAGTCTGATCGGATCTCTGAGCACGAGGACGACCGCCGTGATAGCGATTGGCTACGCTGTGGTACGCTACCTACGTTTGGCACGCCAGATCGGACCCCTGGAAGCTCGAACACGACCGACCTGATATTAGCGTTTGAATACGCTGGGATACGCTACCGCTGTTCTCATCGTTCGGCAAGCTGGGACAAGCAACCATGGATCTCAACATTGGCAAGTTGGACCGGATCCCTGACGACGACACCCACGGTACTGTTCGACGGCAGCCACGAGTCGGACCATCGTCGGCTACTTTGGTTGGGTCAGTGCCCAACGTTTACTGCTCGTTTCGCCAGACCTCTCTAGCACAGGCAGATGTTAGGAAAGTGTTTCGCGTTTTTTGTTGGCTATAATTTATTGTTCACGTACCTTAAACTATGAGATTAGTTTTGGATTACGGTGAATATCAGTAGTAGAGCATCACGAGGGACGAGATCGCGATGGAGCAGTACCTTGCGGAGGACCTCCTCAAAATTTGTGGAGCCATGGGGATTTCCCCCGGGTCCGTTAAAACAAAGGAAGCGTTTCTCGAGGTGATGCAGGCAGAGAATGTGACGGCCGATGAGGCTGACGAGGTTTGGGAGCTCATTTGTGAGCAAAAGCAGAAGGGCTAGGAGAGCAGAAAAAGGACGGAGCATGCTCTCAAAATGAAAGGGCTTGATCTTGAAATTCAAGAGCTTAAATGGGAGCGAGCAAAACACCAGCTCCACAACTTTCAGACAGGCGAGAACATCGCGCATTTTTTTGATGATTTTGAAGTTGTCTGCTCTAATGTTGGTGTTAGCCGCGACCTTTTGGTGGAGAAGCTCGCCATGTTGTTGCCGCGCAAGATCGCGCATGTTTTGAATTGCTTACCCTCCGAGGAAGCAGGAGATTTTAGTCAGGCTAGATATGCTTTGATTAATTTTTTTTCATTTCAAGTCCTGCTGGAAGTCAGAGCGATAGTAACAGCGCTGAAGCACGTGGTAAGGCGCTAAAGGTAGACGCCCACCGAAAAGAGCGAGAGGACGAGGCGCGTCGTAGAGCGCTGAAAGACGACGCGCGCAGTAAAGCGTTGGGGGCCCGTCGCGCAGCGCTTCAGGATGAGGAAAGTCGCGAGGCATCTGACGTTGAGGCCCGTCACAAGGTGCAAGACACCGAAGTGCGTAGGAGAGAGCCAGACGCTGAGGTGCATCGCGAGGAGTCAAGAGTCGAGGCCCATCGCATAACTAAGGACGCGGAGGTGCACCGTAAAGCGCTGGAGACGGAGCCGCTTCGCAGCGCACATGGTCAAGATGAATCGCGTCGAAAAGAGCTTGACGACAAGTCGCATCGCAAGGCGCTAGAGATTGACGCCTGTCGACGAAAGCTTGAGCAGGATGCGCGACATAAACCTCTACAGAATAAAGCTCGTGAAAGAGAGCACGAGGCCAGAGAAAAAGGGCTTTCCACGACAGCAATAGACCCCCAGCGATCGAAAGCTCTGTAAGCGCGCTTGTTAGCTTCAAAGTCATCGGGACTCCCGTTCTGTCACAGGCATACAGCTAGCATTGGGCCCGAGGGAACGCTAGCTAACAAATCGAGAGCTACAACTCCACACAAAGAAGGCAGCACACTTGTGGGTAAGTGTGTTGAGACTGCCAGTATTGTGAGAAGTTCGAACAGAAAGAGGCGTCGGCGTAGCGTAAAGCGGTAAAGACGACTGGCGCCAAGCGCGCTGAAGCCGCTGTTAAGTGCCGTGACGTCATGAGTCGAGACGCCAGCTTCAGGGCTAGGCGTAAGATTGCGAAAAGGTCCTCTATGAAATGCTTGATGTGCAGATTGCCGTGGAGATTGAGATTAGGTGAGAAGTGCGTCAAGAATAACTGCATTTCAGGAAAATGCGGACACCGAGATCATCGCCTGGTCTCATTTTTCACTGCCGTGTAGAGGCAACCAGGAAGGGAAGCATAGCTTACGCCTGAGCCGTAACACAGGCTGTTGTTCCGCGCCTGGCGAATGGTCACGGGTCGAACGGGCGGGATAAAGGACGCAGGACAGATGCCCCTTGTTCGAGTTAAGCGGCTGTACGTCGAGAGTCGGTGCTACCGAGTTCGGCCACGGCTGACTCGACTCCTTCTCCGGCGCTCCCCTTACGGCCTTGCCATTGGGGCGTATTTGCTGCCTGCCGCCGCAAGTTTCGGGGTGGCGCTGTAGACCACTGTTGCTCCGCCGCCTCCAATCGCGTTCACGGCCGCAGTGTGCGCGCCACAGCGCTATGGCCATATAACAGCGCTGAGTACGAGGAACAGAACCAACTGCGGCGCCCTGAATTCTTGAAGATGAACGTTTTATCCACACAATACAGCTCGGTCGTTGCATGTGATGAGGTTAAAATGGTTATAGTCGATCCTCTGAGAGCACCGCTTACCCAATCGCAACCATTCCGGCAGCTTTCCCGGATTTTCGCACGTGCGTGTTGTCACAAGCAACAGTAAGTTCATTACAGCGCACCAAATTCAGAGAGAAAAGCAATATTTATTTGTCGTAAGGTGAACTAGAACTTCCGTAGGTAGACGGCGATGATTACGCTTTCCGTTTCGTCAGCTGTCGAGGAGCCGAGGTGGCAGAGGGGCCACGCGCTGCAGGTTCTTTACGCGGCCTCTTCGTAGCCGGGACCATATACGAAGGATACTATCGAAGACCGGGGCACGGCTCCTGGACGCAGTTTCCGGATACGATATCCGGGAAACATAGTCATTTTCCGTGAAGTGTTTGCTGCACACTACAGTCGATGCGGACTTGTCATTGATGACGAGGTTTTCACGTGAAACATTTTTCCTTTACTTCGAACACAGTTCCTCATCGCTAGGAAATTGGTGGTACGACACACCCGGTGTCTTCCCTTGCTGTGACTTACACAGCGGCACGCACAATAAACCAGTGGCTACGCTAGTGCAGTTAGCGTGCCTGAGCGTGTCTGATGCATTGTTACCGAGGTCATCGAACGCAGTCAAGAAAAGTTGCAGTCGGCGACGCGGGGAGCCGGCGGAGCTTACAGTGAGGTTGTGCTGCCCTCTACGCGTCAGAAAAAAATATATGCGCGGCGCCGGTATGAGAAGGCCGTAAGGAGCGTGCGGAAGGAGCGTCGAGTCCGGCCGTGGTTCGGCAAACAGCTTTGTTTGTTGTGCCTTTTTCAAGACCGGATCCCTCGAAAGCCATGGAGTGCGCGACTCCCCAGAGTTCGTCTGAGAGGGCCCCCGTCTTGCCGTTACTAAAAATGAATATTGTAATCAGCTTTGAAAATAACTTTTCTAGTTTTGTCGTCAGCCGTTGAGCAAGGAATGTGTCGGAATGTTTGCAAGTTTTACTTTCCTTCTCATCGAAAAAGCTGACATTGATTTGTTTTGTTTGATTATTTTGTTTCAATAATATTTCGAAAGGTAACAGGCATGTGTTTTATTGTAACAGATAAGGCTACGTAAAAGCCCCTGTTTAAAATACCTTTTATGTTTAAACATTACATGTTATGTGCGTCAGTGTAGGTCAACTTTGCCCTTTGTTTTGTTTAACGGGCGCAAGTTTAATTTTCATTGTTATTTACTTACTTTTTCAAGCGCGTTTTATCTTGTTGTGATAATCATTGGCTGCGCGCATTTAAGTGAGAGCTTGAGGAGGACGAACTTCGTCAAGTTTGACAATCTTATGCTTGCAGGCGACGCAAATGTGCGTGATTCGGTTGTTCTTGGTATTCTAAATTGTAGATTCGGGGCCAAATCGAGTTAACCTCAGCAGCTTCGATCGTCCCCAATCTGCCCGGGTCACAATCGAGAATCGCTCACAAAAACAAAAATTCTGTTTAGTTTAGCATTGTCCTGCACTGTAAAGGAGTGTCGGCATTGTGTATCCCTCCCGAGATTTGTTGCTCGTGATGCTATTCGTTAGCCCAGCGTAATGTCGAGGAAGCGTTTGGTTTCTGCTGGTCTGGCGATTTGATCAGCATTTGGAGGGTGCTTGCTTTGGCCAGAGTGGTTCGGCTTTGTGTTCGACTCCATCGTTCAAGTGAACCTCCGCAGGCCTATGACTGTCTCAACGGGCGGAGAGAGCGGAACGGCTACCGACGGTCAACCAGC
Organism: Rhipicephalus microplus; assembly: GCF_013339725.1. Lineage (NCBI taxonomy): Eukaryota > Metazoa > Arthropoda > Arachnida > Ixodida > Ixodidae > Rhipicephalus > Rhipicephalus microplus. The sequence continues at coordinate 94,342,299 of NC_051165.1, forward strand.
ATCCCTCCCTTCCGAGCCACCCTATACGGCTCAAAAATCCGGATGCATTGTCTGGCGGCGGGGGTGCTGTTATGCCACAGACCTTTTCCTCAGTTCGGGAGCACGTCTCACGAGATCGAGCGCTGTTCCGACGAACTGTCTCTCCCCTCCCAGCGCTGCTTTCCCTGCAGGAGAACCATGCAGTTCCGGGGATAACGTCCCTTCCTCCGCCGAACCACCTTGCAGTTCCGGGTATGGCTGCCTCTCCTCAGCCGAGCCACTGTGCCGTTTCGGGGAAGTGGTCTCGCAGAAGAGTCCGAAAACGCTATTTAAGGCCGTGCCAGCCCCATGTTTAGAGGATTTGCCCCAGCCAACGTTGTCGTGCTGGCCGGCTCTGTACAAACGACAACCTGCTACAGTAAACGCTCCTTGTTGCTGTTTTTCGAAACGATTGCATCCCCTGCTTCGCCTTCGGGCAAAGGCTCGGCGAAAGTCGCCTCGACGGCTCGCGCTCTTCGACACCACTACCATCGCGACACAGCAAATTCATAACAATGGTCAGTTTTCCGTTTGGGCAGGTGGTGCACGCCGACGCATCGGTGAAGGTGAACGTTGGCGTGGGGAGGGCGATCGGTCTCTGGTTGAAGGCGCGGGGCTCGGTGGAGCGGTAGCTGATAGCATCGAGAGGCAGCGTCTGTGGTGGCTCTTGTGGGCGTACGTCGTAGGGTTCATGGATGGTACCTCCTGAGGAACCCACGCCCGGCGAACAGAACCGCTAAATGTTAGTTGACCGTTGCTCTTGCACGATCGTGTTTCTTCGTAGTACCACCGTCGCAACAGTCGTCAATAAACCCTTTTTCAATTGGTGGAGGTGCGGGGTATCGATCCCCGTACCTCTCGCCTTTAGCAGTGAGCCGAAGACACTTTAATTGGGAAAAACGCCGAGGTAAAGCCGACCAGCTGTCAAGCGGACTGAGCGTGAGCAGCAACAACCCTCTTCCTTCTCTTCTTTCACTGGTGCTCTTGCCTGTGCTATATATCAATGCCACAATATATATATATATATATATATATATATATATATATATATATATATATATATATATAATAGCGATGATTGTGTCATATAAAAGGAGGTCCTACTTGGCTACCTGCCGCGGCGTACTTCTTGTCGGGCGGCGCTTCACCGCAGTGCCCAGTGTTCTCCGTGCGGCGCGTCCGCCGCTCTACAAACAGAATCAAATCTCTTCCTTCGGTACCGACGTGGGAGAAACCCGGTGCGCCCTGAGACGCACCCTGTTGGACTTCATAAATGTTTTTCTCTGGACATGGCATGCACGGAATGGAGGGGATCGGCCGAGTAAAACGTTAATTTTTCTTAAAATTTTTTCATCCACCCACCTCTGTTTGCTTTCTATTTCGAGGTAATGTCATCGTGCCTACGAAAGAGCTCCAACGAAAGTAGTTCTATATCGGCTTTTGAAGCCTACCATTTCGCTTCTGGAGTGTCGGAAGCTACCACACAGAAAACCGTTTGAGAAAACCACAGCACACGTCGAAAAAACCACTGTAATAATAAGTACTTTTTATTTCTTCCAAATACCTTAAAGGCCCGATAAATGGCATTGAGTAAGGGAGGAGGGCATCAATATATACATTGTGAAAAATACAGACAAGTATCAAGAACCAGAAAGTAAACAAGCAAAAAGTGATGAACAGCAAAGTGCAGCAAAGTTACCCAATAGTAAAACGTAACGAAAGCAGGTTATCACAAAAGTTTCAGCAATTAGAGATGGGTACGATGTGATCTGGAAGGCCTGTTACAATGTGGTCGAGGTAATGGACATGAGCTACTTGCTTGTGCGTGACCATGTCTGCGCATTAATTTACGTGCGTGGTGAATTTGTCGAGATGGCGTGGAGGAAGATAAAGCGGCAGAGTGAAATCGGTTACTGTAGATGTACCTATGAAATAAGCATCAAAAGGGCATTGACGTGGCGTTGATCCGGTGACATGAGTGCAAAGTCTTGTTTTATTAGGGTGATGCTTGAATGATAGTTGTAGTTATCAGCAATAAATCTCGCTGCCCTATTTTGGATCGCTTCCAACGTATAGACAAGGTACTGTTAATGTGGTCAACATGTGGATGACGCATACTCGAACTGTGGGCGAGCGCTAATAAGTTAGATTTAATTATGCGCGTACGTCAGCCGGGGCGTTGCGCAACTTTCTGCGCAGATAGCGGAGAGACCGGGAGGCTTTTGAAGAGACAGCTGCCATATGCGTGGTTCAAGATATTTCTGATGAAAGGTAAACACCGAGATATTTGTATGATGGTGCGCCTGAAACAACGGTATTATAAATAGTATAGTGAAAGTATGGGTTAGTACGCTTTTAGTGAAAGATATTAACTTGATTTAGAGGCGTAAGAGACATCTAAGCTTCGCACTGCCTGTAGGTTCAATTAAAGTTGTTTTGGGGAGTGCAATGATCGTAGATAAATTTAATAAAGCGGTAGATGACGCATTCATCTGCAAACAACCTAACAGAAATTATTCGATTCAAGGTGATAATAGATATGAGAATCTATAATATGTTCAAGTAGTTTGCAGGATATGCATGTTGGTGAAATGGGTGAAATATTACGGGGCGAGTGCCTGTCGCCGGACTTCAGACTTGAGTGTGGGGACTACCTTGCCGATCTTCCAGTCTCTAGCTGTCTTACCAGGTGACATATACTGGTTAGGGATGTGACACAGAATGTGACTGGAAATATCAGTGGTGGTGTTCAATATTTTAGACGTAATGTTATCAATGCCTGATGAAGTAAAAACTACGATTCGTAATGAGGTTCGCGATAACATTCGCAGTGACGGTGATGGGAGTCTTAAAAGGAAAGGGCAGATCGGGGACAAATGGCGCATTCGAACAATCATCTCTTGAAAAACTGAGGCGAAAAATGCAGTGAAGGTAATCGCGGAAGCTTCCGTAGAAAGCGTAGTTTGTATATCATAATAGAAAAGGTATTGCAAGGAGAGATTAGTTGCCAGAACTATTTAAAATTATTTTTGATAAGTGGAGACAAGCCTGCGAATAATGTTTCTTCTTTGCTGCACCGAAAGCTTTGCAGTATTTTTGCAAGCACACATTGTATTTTTCCCAGTAGGAAGCAGAATCGTTGGGTTTCGCAGTATTATACTGTTGCGACAGGTTCGCCACGTTGAAGTAGCCCACCACAGTCATCGTGCCACCAGCACCAGCAAGACCCCGGCTGGCATGCGCCACGCGTTCGTGCGCTCCGGCAACGAGAAAAAGGAAGATAGTTAGATCTGTACCACTCGGCTACTCGGACTTGACGACCATAGTCTTTAGAATCGTGGGCACAAGTTCACCCTAATAAAATACGCTTGTTTTTTTAACCTGTCTGCCTCAGCATCACTACATTTCTGGTGGAGGTGCTGGGTATGAATCGAAGTCCCGCGATCTCAAGACAGCGTAGCCCCGACGACCAGCGTATCAACCCCGTGGAAGTGACTTCTGTACACCAGAGGGCAAGTCGCCGTCTTCAAGGTGACTCACTTGAGCTCGGTCCTTTTCACTTCACACCAAGGGGAATTCAAACGATGGATGCCACCACTATGACTAGCCAGGTAACACCGGCACAAGTGTTCATTAGCCAACCGCACCAGCCGCCAGTATTCCACGGTGACTCGTACGAGGTTGTTGAGAATTGGTTCGACCTGTTCGAGAGAGTGGCGAGCTTGAATGGATGGGACGAAAGAGAGAAGCTCCGTCGCGGATACTTCGCCTTTGAAGACTTCGCAGACGTGGTTTGAGAATCATGAAACCTCGTTGTCTACCTGGGAGGTATTTCGACGACAATCGGTGGCTACGTTCGCGGACATAGACCGGAAAGAAAAGGCGAAGGATGCTCTTCAATCGAGGAACCAGCTCACGAACGAGAGTGCTGCTATGTACATTGAGGACATGGTCCGTCTGTTCAAGCGTGCGGATTACAACATGGCTGAAGATAAGAAGGTGCGCCATCTAATGTGTGGAGTGAAGCAAGAGCTGTTCGCCGTTCTCGTCCGCAACCCTCCACGCACAGTTGCTGAGTTTTACTCGGAAGCGACAGCCACTGAAAAAGCACTGGAACAGCGGGCTCGGCAGTACAACCGGAATCTTAACTGCGCATCTGCACAGGTAGTCTCCGGAGGCGTGCGAAACGACGTTGAAGTGCTGCGAGAGCTCATTAGATCAGTTAATAGAGAAGAACTGAGCAGACTGCAAATGCTCCAGACTCCAACTGCACTATCTGTTACGGACGTTGTTAGTGACGAACTGAGGCAGGTGATACGAGAGCCAGAGCGTGAGCTGCAGCCGGTTCGACTTATCCGAACATACTCTGGGGTTGTCAGACAACCCACGGTACACAGCAATGCAGCAGTTGCGATGGCGACGACTCCTCTCCTACCTGTGGCACGTAGCGCACCTCGTCCACGGGAACCAACAGCTACCTATCTGCCCCCAGGAGCACGTAGCACACATCACTATGTGGAGCGTAGGCCCAGGAAAAGTGACGTCTGGCGTGATCACGAGGGCAGGCCTCTGTGTTTTCATTGTGGGGAAACGGGTCATCTGTACAGATTCTGTCCTTACCGACAGGCTGGATTAAGAGGCTTCCCGTCGTATGCACCGTGCCCCCGAAACAGCGAACGACCAGCGGAGATTGAGGAGTACTTGTCCGCGCGCCAGAACTCGCCACCAGAACTCGCCAGAACTCGCCAGGTGAGGCCGCTGATAACGTCAGTTACGAAGATCCTCCAAAATGGTTTGAGGGTGATGACGGTGTATTTCCGGTAGATGGGTGCAGCAACAAAAACGTTACTTCAGATTTGCGGTTGAGAATGGAAGGATGGGAGCTGAATGCCTTAGTCGACACCGGTGCTGGTTATTCAGTGATAAGTCACAAGATAGTGAAAAAGCTAAACAAAGTTGTAACACGGTGGAGTGGATTGCAGATACGCACGGCAGGCGGTCACATTATTACGCCCCTTGGCAGATTCACTGCAAGACTTGAAATACGGGGCTTTATTTACGTGGCCGATTTCATTGTGCTGCCAGAATGTTGAAGGGAACTCATTATAGGAATGGATTTTTTGCGAGCTAATGGCACCGTAATTAACCTGCGTAGGTCCAGCGTGTCGTTTTCGACTGAACGAGCTATACCTGTGGAGGAATCCGAGGAACTACGCCTAACTGCTCTACGCGTTGTTCATGATGACGTAACTGTGCTGCCACGCTGCAGTATGATGGTGCTCGTAGAAAATGATGCATTGTACAACCGCGAAGGCACAGCGGATACAAATGAAGGGCTGTTTTTGAACAAAGGTGTCTGCGTAGCTAGGGGTCTTGTTCACTTGACGAAAGGCTGTGCAGATGTCCTACTCACGAATTTCTCCAATGAACTTCAACACATCGCTCAAGGCACGGCTATTGCCTATTTACACGACTTCTGTATGGCGACTGAACTATGCAGCTTAACGACATCAACCACTCGACCAGTGGCCTGCAACATCGACACATCCGTGACCGTCAATCAGAGCCTTCCGGACAGTCAAAAGAAACAGATTTATGCTTTGGTAAAATAATTCTCTGATTGCTTTTCAAGTGCCTCGAAGGTCCAGCGCACGTCAATCACGAAACAGAATTATAACGCAAGACGACACGAGGCCTATATGCCAGCATCCATATCGGGTGTCACAGAAAGAACGGGAACTTCCCGTTCTTTCTGTGATAATCCCGATAATGATTATCAAAAAGCAAGTGGAGGAGATGCTCTCGAATGATGTCATCCAGCCTTCGAATAGTCCATGGACGTTCCCCGTAGTGCTCGTTAAGAAGAAAGACAACACACTTAGAATCTGTGTCGACTACGAAAAAACTGAACAGTTTAACTAAACGAGATGTCTACCCCTTGCCACGTATCGACGATACACTAGATCGGTTGCGATCCGCAAAGTTTTTCTCATCCTTAGATCTGAAAAGCGGATATTGGCAAATAGAGGTCGACGAGTGGGACCGTGAAAAAACGGCATTCGTAACACCAGATGGCCTCTACGAATACAAAGCGCTTCCATTCGGCCTCTGTTTCGCACCAGCGACGTTCCAGCCAATGATGGACACTGTCCTTGCCGGATTGAAATGGCAGTCATGTCTAGTGTATTTGGATGACGTGGTGGTATTCTCTGCAACGTTTGACAAACATTTAGAGCGACTACGCACAGTATTGGAAGCCATCCGGTGAGCAAAATTGACAATCAAACCCGAAAAATGCCACTTCGGCTTCGAAGAGCTGCGATTTCTTGGACATGTCATTAGTTCTGATGGTGTTCGTCCTGATCCCGAAAAGACAGCCGCTGTTCAGAGGTTCCCTACACCTAGAGACAAAAAGTCAGTGCGTAGATTTGCGAGTTTATGTGCCTACTATAGGCGATTTGTTGAAAATTTCTCAAATATTGCGTATCCTCTTACAAAACTGTCAAAAGACGACGTGCCCTTCACATGGGAAAGCGAACAACAGAAAGCTTTTGACGAATTAAGAAAACTACTGGGTTCACCAATACTTGCCCATTTTGATGAGACAGCCGACACTGAAGTCCATACCGATGCCGGCAATGTCGGCCTCGGCGCCATCCTGGTCCAGTGGCAAAATGGTCAAGAAAAAGTGTCAGCCTATGCCAGCCACAAACTATCAAAAGCTGAGGCAAACTACTCTGCAACTGAAAAAGAGTGCCTCGCAGTCATCTGGGCAATAAATAAGTTTCGACCCTACCTTTATGGTAGACCGTTCAGAGCTGTCACTGACCACCATGCTCTATGCTGGTTGGCAAATCTCAAGGACCCGTCAGGTCGACTAGCAAGGTGGAGCCTCAGGCTGCAGGAGTATGATATTATGGTCGTGTACAAATCTGGAAGGAAACACAGTGATGCCGACTGCCTTTCACGCTCTCCCGTCGATCCAAGTGTACCTGAGGAGGAAGGCTTCCCGTTTCTAGGCGTTGTCGACGCATCCGAAATAGCTCAACTACAACGAGATGACCCGGATTAGCTGGCGCTTATACAACACCTGTAGGGTCTCGACGTTCAAGTCCCTCGCATATTCTCCAGAGGGCTCTCCGCGTTCTGCCTTCGAGGAAGTGTCCTTTACAAGAGGAACTTCGAACTTAATGGTGAAATGTTTTTACTAGTCGAGCCCACAGCCATGCGAGAGGAAATGTCGCACGCATGCCACGACGAGCCTACATCTGGACACATGGGTGTGAGCCGAACATTCGCCAGGATTCGCCTGAAATACTATTGGCCTAAGTTGCTCGCATCAGTGCAGCGCTACGTGAAAACTTGTCAATGTCAACGGCGCAAACTTCACCCGTAAAACCAGCTGGCCTTCTCCAGCCAATAGACCCTCCAGATGCCCCATTCCAACAAGTCGGCATGGACTTCCTAGGACCTTCCCGACATCGTGTGCAGGCAAGAATGGATAGTCGTAGCCATAGACTACCTGACCCTGTTATGCTGAGACTGACTCTCTGTACAGTGCGACAGCTGCCGAAGTCGCCAAGTTCTTTGTGAACAACATAGTGCTCAGACATGGTGCGCCCATCGTCGTTATTACGGATCGAGGCACCGCACTTACTGTAGACATAATGCAATGCCTGATGCGCATGCCAAATACCGATCACAAAAGAACAACGGCGTATCACCCTCAGTCAAATGGCTTAACTGAACGCCTCAACAGAACTCTGACTGACATGCTATCAATGTATGTCGATGTTGAACATAAACAGTGGGATGGAATATTACCCTACGTAACATTCAGATATAATACAGCCGTTCAAAAAACAACCCTCGTTGCCCCTTTCGAACTAGTATTCGGCCGAAGAGTGACCACCCCGCTGGATGCCATGTTACCACTACAAAACGAAAGCAGCTATCCACCCGACCTTTTTTTATTAAATGTATGTAAGTAGAGGTTGGTGCCAATGCGTGGCGCCGGCTACTCCTCTTCTCTTGCACAAAAGTCAACATCGCACATTCACTAGCAAACAAGGCTATACATATGTACATAGCCCAACACTTACACAATGAGTTCACGTTTTTCCACACTGAGTGTCCACACCACACAGAAGTGAGTCCACACTGCGTAGAACTGTGTCCGCAGCCACACCTGAGTTTGTAAAAAACAAACCCAAAGAATATCCACAAAGTAATCCTGCCAATTCAAGTGTTCACACAAAACTTGAAAGTTCAATAAACTGTGTAACGATATCTTGTCGCTAAATACTGACATGTTTTCAGAAGGCTTTTCCCAAAATATTGTAGTGAAGCAGGAAAATACATGTTTTGAAACATACCGCGGTTAACATTTGTGTTTGTTTAGTACTTTTGAGCTATTTCTGATTCCTCCAGAAAGTGAACGACTGCACGTGCTGCAGTGGCTTGTAGCTTTCCTTTGGCCATGGAACCCAAGATTTTCCGCAATTGATGGAGGTCGCTTATCCCAAAGAATTGAGTTTTTGAAAAAGGTTCTTTCGAGGTATGCATGATTTTTACCAATGCAGAATAATATGTTCCACGTCTTCTTGTAGCTTCTCCACATGAGCAGGTGGGGACTGCCAGCTCTCCTTATCTATACAGGAAAGCCTTCGTGCTAGGCTGTACCAAGTCGAAGCCTATGGATGACTGTTTCTACTCGATCGGCTAACCTTTAACGGGAATATTCAATTTTATACCGGGATCAATGTTATACAACATAGAGTTTTGCGCACCATTTTCGAACCAGGTTTCCTTAGACAGTTGACAGCTCATCTTATTTACAAGACAACGTACATCGCTCATCGATAAAGGTAGCAGTGATATATTATTTTTTTCATGTGCTGCACGTGCAATGTAATCAGCTATGTCGTTTCCTGTGATTACACAGTGGCTTGGCACGCACTGGAACATTATAGTGTGGTTTAAATCTTTTGCTCTAGCGTACGTCCTCTGTATTTCATATGCGAGCTCACTAGCTTTGTTTCCCAAGCGGATTTCTTTTAAACAAACTAATGAGGACTGTGCGTCACCGATAACTAAACTACCCATCAAAGTGGACCTGGTTGTAAACATATGAAGCGTAAAGCACAGAGTATCGCATAGAGTTCGGCCGTTGTGAATGTTGTGAAATGGCCGAGTTTAAAAGCTTTTCTTGCTTGGTATGCAGGTACAAAGAATGCCGACGTAGAGCTTTGATTCAGACACGATCCGTCGGTGTACACGTGAATATAGTCTTCATAGTTAGTATAAAGGGTGTAAGTTAATTGCTTTATTACGATTATGGGCAGATCGTTCTTAAAATTTATTCCCGGAATCGTAGTTGTAATATCTGGGATAGAGAGTCGCCATGGTGGGTGGGATGCACATGGAGGCCAGTATTCGTGCGTAGGCAGTAAACTCTTGAGTTCTAGTATATTGTCATGTAATTCTTGCAGCTGATCTCTCCTGAATAGCTCGGTATAGGGGATGATTAGCGTGTTGAGTTGCCACCGAAGATAATGCCGCAAGATTCCGTAAATCTCATTGCATGGAAAGTCGGTTGACGAGACTCCGCAATTACTAAAGCACTGGCAGACGCTCGCGGTACACCAAGACATATACGAAGGCTTCTGGCCAACAATCTTTGAATCCTTTCCTCTAAGTTACGTGATATGCCATGTAAAGACGGGGCAGAGTAAGCTATGTTCTGTCGAATTATTGCTGAATGTACACGCAATAAAGAAGAACATGAACTACCCCATCTCACTCCGGTCAGTCGCCGTAATATATTGATTAGGGAGTTGACTTTGTCCTCTAACGATTTTATCTGTGGTGCCCCAAGACAGGTTAAACTTGTGCTACCGCACAAGTTGTAAGCGCTGAGAGTCCATCTGAAGTTTGAATTTCTTAAGGCATTTCCTTGTGAACGGAAGTACAGATGTTTCTCATGGGAAGAATCATGCCTCTGCTCTTAAAAAGCCATTGATTATCGCCAGCTCATCCTGAATTTTTTGCTGAACTGCTTGAATGCTCGTGTCCTGATGCCAATATGCACAGATTGTCTGCATATATGAATATTTCAAACTAGTAGGTAAGATATGGGATATTTCAGCCATAACGCAATTAAATAAAAATGGGCTTAGTACACTACCCTGTGGGACTCCTTGACTAACTTCATGCTCTTACTTTTACCGTCAGCCGTGTCAATGAGGATTTTCCTGTCTCTTAGAAATTCTGCAATCCATCTTAGTGTCCTGCCTACTATTCCCAACAGAATTAAACCGTGTTAGCACAAGAGCGTGGCTGGTGTGTCAAATGCTCGCTTATATCTAAAAATACTGCAACGACGATTCTTCCACACCTCCTCTCATGGTATACATAAGTTACTATGTCTAGAACTGGCATCCAGGTGCAGCGGCGGTTACGAAAGCCTGCCTTATTTTCTGGAAGCACGTTCGTACATTCCACCCACCACTGAAGTCTAGCGTCTATCATCTTTTCCATAAGTTTACAAAGACAGCTAGTCAGGCTGACAGGACGGAAAGAATCTATAGATAAAGGCGTTTTTCCGGGTTTGAGAATTGGGACCACTCTTGCAACTTTCTAGGAGGGTAGAAGGCACTCTGTTGTCCATGCATTAATAAATATCTTCAACAAAGTATATGTGGCCACAGGACCCAGGTTTTTTAATGCTGCATATGTTATCCCATCAGGACCATCTGCTGTTCTCTGTCGGCACACTTCAAGAGCATTATTTAATTCTTGCAGTGAAAACAGACTATCTAGGTCATCATGATGTGTATTGAGAGAAAAAGTAATCAATGCTTTAATATCCCCAACAGACAATGTATTCAGGCGGGTGCCCGGCTGCACTAGGTCGTGTAATATGCTGACAAAATTCGTCCACAACGGTTGTTTCCGGTACATTGTTCACTAAAGCTAAGGCTCTAAATGGTTGTTGATGTGTTATTGTCCCACCTAAAGAGCGTAGAACATTCCATAATTTTGACTCTGTTGTAAATGGCGTTAGCGAAGTGCAGAAATCCCACCAGCGCTTTTTGCCTAGTCTACCCAGTTGTCTCATGCGGTCATGCGTTCTTTGACAGTCGTGTTATTCTTCAAGTAGAACCGTGCGGTCTGTATTTTCTTTCAGCTCGCGGCCGAATGGCCCGAAGTCTTCGTATTCAGGCGTCTACTCTAACGTAACCTTCAGAAATTTTAACGAGCTTAAAACACTGATTTAATTTGTTTTCTATGAGTGAGACTAAGCTGTCAGTGTCAGCAACAGTATCAGCTTGATGTGATATGTGATAACGAAATGCTTGCCAGTTAGTTATCTTGCTGAGGGCCTATATTTAGTAAAGCGTAGTTTTGGATGCTGTATTAGGATAGGTAAATCATCACTACCCCTTGTTTCAATGTCTGTTCGCCATGACGCCCCAGATTCAATATCATGTGAGCAGAGCGTGAGGTCTATGCAACTCGAGTAATTGAAACGTCGTAGGAACGTCACTGAACCGTCATTTAACAAGCATAATAAACTATCCTGAATTGCTTTTTGTAGGTCTTTTCAGCGACGATCGCAGTACGCACTTCCCCACATGACATTCTGAGCATTGAAATCTCCGCAATATATCACAGCTTTCGTGTATGTCCGGAATAGTGCTGTCAATGCAGAAAGCGATATATTTGTGGAAGGCTGGAGATAAACGCTGACTACTGTTATATTTACTCGACCAAATCTAACCGCACATGCTACATATTCTGGATAATCCGATGATGTAGCATTCAACTGTACTGATGGCAGATCTTTTCTCACACATATCATTGCTCTGCTCGGTCCTGTAGATCTAGAGGACATATACACAACGTAGTTCGATAACCGAAAAGTGATGTCTACCCCGGCCTCTGTAATACATAACACTGGAAAGGAGCTCTGAGCCACAAATTTTCGGAAGTCTGCACACTTAGGGTGAATACTATTCGCATTCAATTGGAAGATCACGACATTTTGATAACAATTCTTCATGTTTTGCCTGCGCAGTGACTGTTGTGGCTAATTGTAATACTACCTGCTCCATCGACAAGATGGCTTTGACCTCAGGAAGGTTGTTAGCCTGGGGGATCGCGGCTAGTATGGCTTTCAAAGCCGAGAATAACATTGCTATGACAATATGAGCTATCGCACAGAGGAGTTTTCTGGTTGCGTTACACTTACTGGATGCCGATGTGCTAGTGCTTTCTCGATGTTAACCACGTGGTTACTTTTCTCTGAGGTCCATCTCGAGACTCTTATCGAGCTTGCTGCTGGCTTGTTGATGTCCCCGCACTTTCCCCTTGCTTTTCGTTGTCCGTCTTGCAGCTTGCGCGCACGTCATTACCTGGTCCTGGCGTTTAGTGCTTGCCGTTCGAGGAGGCCGTGCTGGGTTCATGGTGTTCATGTTGGGCTCAGGCGCGTCATGCTGTTGCGTGCGACCGTAGATGATGTCATGTTGATATTGAAGAGAAGTCAACCTTGTTCTGTGGGGCATCCAGAGAACGACGTAGCGGGGGCTCCTTGCAATTGGCAACTTAAGTTGTGTTATCGATTTGCAGTCCTTGGCGATGGTGGGTCTTCGGCGCATACTTTGCCAGCGCCTTGTTCCTCGGCAATGTTTCGCCAAATGTCTGAACCTCTGACAATTATTAGGCAGCGTCTTGCTGGGCCCAGATATTTCTCAACTGGATGGCTTGTAATTCCAAGGAATACTTTCTCTGGAAGAGGTCTGTCATATCTGAATTGTAAATCACACTTCTCGGTGGTGGCGATGCAACAGTGTCATCTTGTCGTATGTAATGAGTCTGGCGTCTAGCCGACATCAACTCCTGCCTCTCTTTAATATTCTTTAAGTGGTTCTGTGCACTCTAGAGGCGCATGTCTGATTTGCCTACATTTTCGCATGCAAAACTCCGGATGAATGGCTTCACCAGCAAGCCAGCCACCTGCGCACAAGACAAGCTTTTGGCTGAAGCAAGAGAGCTCACGGCGACTGAGAAAATTCCATTTTTGTTCACTCGGAAAGAACGCACTTTCTCTTTAGCAAGTGCAACAATTTCCGAGGCTACAACTTTGGGTTTACCTTTCCAGAAGGTTCTCGTTTCCTCTATTGGTTGGAACACTCACAGGAATTCCCCTCAAATCTACTCTTTTTATAAGTCAATTGAGTGAAAGGATCTGCTTCCTCATCAGATTCAATATCTTCATCAATAAAGTAGTAGGTCGATGTCCCCTCCTGCTAGTTGTCCGTATGCTCTTCCACTCTCACCTTTTTCGCCGAGCTTCCTTCGTTCGACATGTCCTCAGGTTTCCTCATCGCCTCCAAAACGAGAGTGACTCCAAACTTAGATGACTTCTTGCAAAGAGCCGAAGAAGCACGGCAAATGGCAAGATACCGAATACGCCACCAACAGCACGTCGATTCTAGTCGGTACACGAAGGCGACGCAGTGGCGCACTTCATCCTCCCGGTGACAAAGTGTCGGATATGGATACCAGTTGCGCCGCCGTGGACTCTCTTAAAAGCTTCTTTGCCGATACTTCGGCCCTTATGAAGTACTCAACCAGTATCAGCAACGCCACTTATGAAGTCAGAACCGTTAGACACGTGAGTTCAAGACGCCGCAATCCCACGGAAGTGGTACACGTAGTCCGCATGAAACCCTATCATGACAGATCGTCGAAAAAACTAGTGCGAGTGCGAATGTATCTTTTCACTGTCTTAAGCATCGAGGACGATACGTCTAAGGAGGCGGGTAATGCTGCGACAGGTTCGCCACGTTCAAGTAGCCCGCCACTAGTCATCGCGGCAAACCAGCCCGGCAAGACCCAGCTAGCATGCGCCACGCGTTCGTGCGCTCCGGCAACGAGGAAGAGGAAGATAGTTGGATCTGTACCACTCGGCTACTCGGACTTGACGACCATAGTCTTGTGGGCACAAGTTCGCCCTATAATACGCTTGCTTTTTAACCTGTCCTGCTCAGCATCGCTACATACGAACGTTCCTTTTTAATTCGTGATGTTCAAAGCTGCTTCGTAAACCAAGGGTTAGTGTTATTGTTGGATATAGAGATTCGAGGTATGAACTAGTCAACTAGCTCTAACATTTTTTTCCTTAAAAAAGAAGTTTAGTTCAAATTTACAGTCCTGCGAGGCAAGTTGCGACAGAAAATGCTCATGATAAAAAATTCTATTCCGGTAATAAACTGTTCACAATCACCACGGTTATTATCAGGGACAGTTTTAGTCACCGCGCCTGTTAACATAACAGCTAAATTAATCTGAAATTATTGAGCTTGTGGTCGCTAAATCCTATGCCTGCAATCGTTCAGTATGAAAAGGTACAATAGTGAAAACAAGGTCCAGTACACTACGGGTGAATTGCTGAAAAGTTTATGATAAGTTGTAATCGAGAGTTTCTTCTAAAGAATTTGATGAGATGAAACATATGGTAGACCAATCAATGAGCGGGTAATTAAGTTCATCGATAAGGTACAATATATCAGCTTAATAGAGTTGTGTAGCTCGCTCTATGTTATCTCGCAATACATCGGGACTGGCGGAATGTGCTATTAGTGGGCGATAACAAGATTCTATAAGTATTTTACCATGAGTTGTAATGTATACAGCCCAAAAATTCTTTATAGAAGTAGTAGTATCACGGTGAAATGATGAGACTTTTTCACCGTTATAAACACGCGGACTCCTCTTCTATCAATACGGTCACATGGATATATCTTATAGTTGTCCTTATCTGGGAGAAGTTACTTGTTGGTTACTTCACGACAAAGCAAGGTATCCGTGAGTATCATAGTAACTCCTCCCTCTCGGGCTTCGGATGTTAGTAAAAGATAGATATAGATGGCGACTTCACTGCACGCTGCTTACGCGTGCATGTGTTAACCTCTATCTCATACAAAGGCACAACTTCGTTGCTAGAATGATTAAAAACGTATGCCTGTGTGTTTAGGCCCAGCTTATCAATGGATAGCTTAAAAGGTTTGTTTTGAGTCTTCGGGTATTATAGAGGCTTACGGCGACCTTGTAGCGTTTTCATAGAAAAATCTTCGCGTATATAAAAATTTGTTCCCTTAAGCTTGGGCGCCCTTGACAGAATCAGCTCTTTATCCTTGAAAAGTGTAAACTTGTTTAATAATTGGCCTTCGTCTATCTGTGTTAAGTGTGGCCCAGCCTGTGCACGCGCTCCAATTGCGAACTTGTTAGGGTAATGCCAAGGAGGGGGTCGGAGCAAAACTTCATTGCCTTAGCTTCTGAGGCTGCCAAGTTCCCATTAGGGTCTTCTTCAAGGCTACAAAAAAGATCGACGTAATGTTCTGCATCTTACCCATACGTAATTTTTGACAGCTGGTTTGTGACGTCGTGGAGGTGTGGCTGCAGATAGAGGAGCATTGCTCTCTTCCAAGGTGTCACACACTTCGGGTGAGGCCCAGCCGATCCAACAATCGACGTGCCGCAGATTCGCAGGCTTCCACTTCACGCATTGGCCTGCGACGCCTCAAAGGCCTCGAAGTGGCACATCTCAAATTTATTTGCAGGTCGGTCAACCTGTGCGGGGTTGCACGTGTGGTGATGTATGAGCCTGACCGACGCACTCATAGAGCAGATACGTACATTTGATTAACAGAAACAAGCATTTAATTAAAACAAGGGCAATGGCAAGAGATTACCAAAAAAAAACAGAGGAAAAACACTACTACGCAGTGAAAAGAACAACAAAGCAAACTATGCTAGCTCTAAAACAACCCTACAAGAGGTACAAAAAAACACAAATACGTGAAATGTTAATAAACTAATGACATGATGAAAATCAAAAAGAGTTACAAGGAAATAATTACAAAAGATCATGGTCACGCTTTTGAATTTCTAAGTGCGGTGCAGCGCACACAACTACAATTATTTAGGAAGCTGGTTATAATGGAATAACAGTTTAAAAAGTCACAATAAAATACCATACGGACCAGGCTAGCTCTCGGTACACGTAGAGGAGTTAAGGGGGTGTCGCTGAAGATCTCGCCAACTTAGTACACGACGAGGGTTCCCCGTATTGTAGCCGTCTCAATACGTTGCGCGGGTCAATCCATGCTCGCCGCCTACGCGAGCCTCGCGACACCGACGACCACACGTCTTGCTGGTTGCATGTCAACTGCCGAATTCGAAGCAGTCAAAACTTTTTTCGCGGCCTACGCGTGCCGCCCGCTCAGGAAGTCATTTCTTTTTCCTCGAACACATGCGTGCCCCTTTCGGTACAGGTGTAAGGAAGACGCGGTGGCGCCGTGCTGGGTCTTTAGTCACCGGATGTCGCCTTCCCAACACAAAAACGTCTTTCCTTGGACGATTGGGCGCGTGGGTGAGACGACAACTTCCGTCGTTTGTGACACAAGGAATTCACCTTAGTGCATGTTTCAGTTTGTCGCACATGGCACGAAGGGCGTCAAGCATCCGCTAAGCTAGACGAACAGCATTGACTTTTTCAAGTATTTATACCATGCACTTCAACTGTTTGATTTCGATCTCTGCAGTGGTATGTTCAGAGAGCAAAGCTTCATAATTTTTCTTCAGATCACGAATGTCACTAAGGGTAAGAGCGAATGCGTTAGCCTGCGACTTATTCATAACTGGACGTCGACATGCGCCTGGAGACGCAAAGGTGCGCTCGCTTTTCGAAATTTAGGACTCGAGATTAGGGCACTTCGATGCCAATCGTCCACGACGGGAGACAGCGCTGGCATTGAGTCATTCTACCCGAGATGCGAGAGCAGGAAGCAGAAAAATTGGCCCGGAGCACACAAGAAGAGACGTGTCTCAACCATACATCACTTGCAAGCCATGGCAGCATGGCTGGTATCGACACGGGTGTTCAGCACGCGTTCCGCCAGCAGTCCTTTTCCGTTTTTGTCGCGATTGACGTTGAAGAGTTCGTGCCACAGCAAATCTGGCGTGGACGTTGTTGAATGTGGACGAAAAATTATCCGTAAATAACGAAAATTTCCGGCTTCAAGTGAAGATGAAACCCAGGCTGTTCGTGTGGCAAGCAGGCGTTTTACCACACAGCCTCGCGTCGGCTTGGAAATTTTAAAGTAGCTGTCATGGTTTAAGAATACGCGCATACTGTAGACAGTCTTCATAATATCACTTTGAAATTCGGTAGGTCCCACGGAACATGAGAATCGCTTTCATACACGAAACTTGCGGAGAGAATGGGACTATGGTGTAAATTTTTTGTGGAACCAAACATCGCGAAATGGCGCTAGACATATGTACCATTGTTATGGGCCGAGAAATGTACATGCAATTAAACAGTTGCATTAGTTTTATTCAACCTTTTGTCCACATTCGCGCAATGAGGCCAAGGGCGGCATAGTCATTACGAACAACAAAAGTGGTATGCTGAAAATCAGCGCTTATGCTTTTCGAGGACGGTAGCCCTGCATAGTGATACCGTCTCCACAACTTTCTGTGGCAGCACAGCCAAATCTGCGTCGTCAGAGCTTCTGCACGTATTTTACGACATCAAGTAGTCCACTTGCATGCGATTTTGGTTTCGAAAGTCCATCCAACATCTATTTCGCAGCGGGCATGAAAAGCTTTGGAAGTTATTTGAAGCAGTGTTTTAAGAGATAGGTTATATATATCTCTATTCGAAAGCTATAACAAGGCATGTCATGCCTGCAGCACGCTAGTGCGAACCGAAAAAATCCGACCAGAAGACGATGATGACGTGCCACACACGTGATGGTCGCGTCTGTTCTTGTTCCCACCTCCCTAAATGTCTTGAGAAAATATATTGTTCGTGGTATACACAGCACGGACGTTTGCCTGCCTGTTACCACAAATTGGTGACACGAACATCGCCTGATTGCCCTAGCTTCTTGGTTTGCGCTTGCTTAGGCCGGTTCACTTGGCCTACAGCGTGCGCCCGGCCATCCATTTATCCATGCATGGGCGTGCGCAAGTTCAACCTTCTGGAGGGTTGCGGGACAAAGACTCCCTCTGTCACCTATTTCAGCGTGTGTGGGCTGTCTTGCTTTCCGGCAGAGACATGCAGAGAGCCTTGGTCAAGGCTGTGTCAGCTTCAATGGGTTTCGACTCTTGTATAGCTTTCCACAGTTCGCTGTCGCAAAGTTTATAAAAGAGCTTCGCATGATTAGCCTTCATGTGTGTCCAAATGTTCCTAATGAATAAATAAATGAATAAATGGTAATCGTAGAGCCGCATAGAAAACCACCTAGGTTAAATAGAAGCATGCTCCGCCACGGTGGTCTAGTGGCTAAGGTACTCGGCTGCTGACCCGCAGGTCGCGGGATTGAATTCCGGCTGCGGCAGCTGCATTTCCCATCGAGAAGGAAATGTAGGTCCCGTGTACTCAGATTTGGGCGCACGTTAAAGAACCCCGGGTGGTCGAAATTTCCAGAGCCCTCTACCTACGGAGTCTCTCATAATCATACGGGGGTTTTGAGACGTTAAAACTCACATATCAATCAATCAATAAAAGCATGGCTCGGAAGATCAGGGCTGGGTACGTCATAGCTAATATCTCAGCAGCTGCATAATCTGATAGGACATTGGCTATGGCTGTGCGGGTTATATGAATTGCTATTGTCACGGGTTCGTTACATTGACGAATGCAACAATCGGTGCGTCGAAGATAATACCCCTTATCTGGATGAACCTGCTGCCGTTAAAGGAAACTCAAACAGCAACAAAAATGTAAATGTACGCTGTTCATCGATATCACCGCTTAGAGCTTTGGTCTCCGACAAAATTGATCGCTGGTTAAAAAAAACTGAACATTCTGCAAGCTAAAGGAAGAGATCAAATAGGAATCGCGCGTGGCACAGGAGGTTTTCTGGGTTCTGCGCTGCAATGAAAGGCAGCGTTGAGAAGCTGTACTCTTCATTTCCAAACGTATTTGCATGTTAAACCCAGTTATCTTCGATAGAAGCCTCCAGATCTTACTGTTGGAACGCACCGTCTTTCATTCACCATATTGTAGCGAAACTTCGGGGTTGTTTAAGCTAGACGCATCTGAAGACTGTCGAGGCGAAGAAGCGTGGGAGCAATTCCGCACAGGCAAGCGATGGCAAGTCGACACGACGATTTCAAGGAGCACTCATTGGGGTTTTATTTATCTAACACAGCTTAAATTTACACAATGCACTATGTTACAAATACAAAACATGGAAAATGATGGCATAGCCCTCGGTTCGCATGACTGGGTTCTGGTGGTGAGATGCGCTGTTGACCCCAAGTCCACTCACCACAAAAAGAGACAGAGTCACTGCTTAAATAGGGTTTTCCAGCATCCACGGGTGCGTGGACCAATCAGGAGGGCCGACGATAACCAATCCAACACGAGTTTTTACGGTCACGTGAAGCCTGCCTCACAACAAAACTGTGGCAGCTTCTGGAAACGGGCGCATTCTCTGAAACGGCCTTGACGCGCTAACAAGGGCTCAAATTTCGGTACCCTTTTGCCCCCGAAGACCGGAGCGGCAGCTCATTCGTTTAAAGCGAGGGGAGCACGGTGGTTAGAAAAAGGAGAGAGGCACCTAATTTCTGCAGTCCGGTCAAAAGCACGGCGTGGTGCCTGCTTTGACGCGAAGCGCACAGTGACTGACCGTATGCAGCCCTTTCTGTTCAGACTCATTCTTCCTCAAGGCGCCCTCCCCGAAACAAGTCGTTAAATGGCACCGCTAACAAGGGCATCTGGCAAAGAACCAACTTTAGCTGAAAAAGAAGCAGCTTTGCGCGAGACATTGACTTCGCGACAATACATCGAAAACTCCAGCCTTATCAGTGGTGGTCGCAAAAGCTCTGGAATAAGCTTGAAAGTTCGCGTGTTGTGAGCCACAAAAAAAAAACTACTACAATTGTGAGCGTTCTCGTACTCTGAGGCGCAGCTGGTTCTGAGCATTGTCGACTGCTTTTGTGGACGTAAACTGAACACAGCCAAATTGAATCAAGAAACGCGCGTTGCCATGTCAGCGCTAGCAGTCACTGAAACGCTATACGCTACAGTTTTGCAGCAACAATATCAAGATGGCATTTTCAACTCGTAGCGGCACGAAGTGACTTTCTTACCGTTAGATCGTCACCGTAAGAAGAGTGCTCGTAGTATTTGTCGGGACCGTCAAAGAAGGACGTACAGGCGAGGCGGCGTACTACTGCAGAACTGCCTAATACATTGCTACAGTAAATTGAGCATTGAGGTTCGACGAGAAATACTGCAAAGGCAAGAAGGTGAGAATCAGCGCTCCGTCAGAGTGCCCGGGGAGTCTCTCCCGACCCGCTCTCCCTCGGGGTATGAAAGAGTTCCAGGCGCTTGTGTGACGTCAGCTTCCTTCTCCCAGGACCATAAACGGACGTGGTATTGGTGGCGTGATCAACGGGCCAAAACTATTCCGGCGCCCAAAAGCCAGGCATGAATGGATCACGTGTTCGCTGCATTCTCACGCAGAGCACAAAGCCTGCGTGGGTGGAACGTGAGCGCTAGTGTACCGCTTCCCACAGCGACATCTTCTCCGATGACTAGCGTCCTCTTTCAGCGCTGCCGCCGTGAGAAAGTCTGCAGGCACGCTAGTGTGTGCAGGCTACACACGTGGTCTGCGCTTTCCCATCCGGTGCCAAGGAGGGTAACGTATCCAAAGCTTTGTTTGCGACAGCGGCCGCAGCAAATCAGCCGATGCAGGTTACAACGCTACTTGCTAGGCGCTTGTGTGTTCGAGCTGGCAATGATCAAGATCGCGCACTCATAGGTAATGAGTTCAAAAAACTCATGAATATAAGAGAAGCTGTGAAATGTCAACGCGAGCCAACTGAAGGGGACAAAAGTTCGCATGGTGATTCTACCAGCAGCATTTTTCGCTTAATGCAATGGCGTAAAAAACAAAAGATTTATTTGCTAACTGAGAACCTTCTTTGGGAAATGTCTCAGCGACAACCTCCAATGTCGCTTCAGAGTTGTGGTTATCTTGCTGAGTCCAGTTGTATTAAAGATGCTGCAGCAACTTCTTAAAAATATTTCGAGAATGAAATGCACACCAAAACGGTCGCCAGAACGAAACACCGGGAGTAGCTCCTCACCTCTTACACCTGTGAGAAGAAAAAAGCAACCTAAGCCAAGCTCAAAGCGCGAATGAAATAAGTCAGCAAGCCGAAGGGTATTATAGCGTAGTGTTCTTGGTCACCACTGGAGAGATTATAAGAACACACTGCAGATGCACAGAGTTAATTTAGATGATTTGGTTCATTGAGTTCATTTGGCTTAAGACGTCCTACACAGTTTTACGCAAATATCTGAGAGATATAAGCAGCGCTCGCTGCAACCTGTTCTCCTGCTGTATCCGGGGTTACTCTCCGTGCCCCTCGCGACGCGCCTCGATAATCCACCAGAGACAGAACAAAGAAGCAATGGCA
Organism: Rhipicephalus microplus; assembly: GCF_013339725.1. Classification (NCBI taxonomy): domain Eukaryota; kingdom Metazoa; phylum Arthropoda; class Arachnida; order Ixodida; family Ixodidae; genus Rhipicephalus; species Rhipicephalus microplus. The sequence continues at coordinate 94,363,824 of NC_051165.1, forward strand.
AGTCCCTGTTGAACAAACCCAATTGGGTGAAATGAATTACAACAAGGGCAGCCTATCCAGGGTGGTCTTTACCGAGTTCAAACTCGATGAGAGCTGTCCACCAAAAAAATAATGCACTAAAAAATACACACAAGGCCACTCCGACAGCCATTAGCACTCCATCGTGTAGTTTATCCCACATATACCCTAAGGCGTAGCGAATTCAACGCGCCTGTTTTCTCCAAAATAGATCAAAGCAGCTCGTCAGATGAAAGATAATTCTGCTACATAACATACGGCGACGAACGCAAAGACATGGTCACGAACCCTGCTGTTGGCCAGACCAGCAACAGAGAAGGAACTAACAGACCGAAAAAAAAACGGGTCGACGTTTACGAGACAATGCTAATCAACTCGCAACTGGGAACAATTCTGATTCACTAAATGTAATCCGAGAAAAACAGCAATGCCATGGGTTTTCCGCAGAGCCACGATATGCCCACTGAACACCAAGGACAAAACGTGTTTAGTACGATAATTTCACTGATATTCAGACACACGAGACAATCTTCAAGACATTTACACAACGTGTTTTTGGGGTTTAGACAAAACCCCTTCTCAGGCTGAATACACTGGGCTGCCACACCAAAACTGGACGCATCTTGTATGCAAACGGAAGTCACCACAGAAATAATCAGCATGAATAAAACAGTGCCTGGGGTGGACCAGATCACCATTGCCATGACGTGCAACATAAAATGCTAAGTCATCACAGCTCTTCAAAACTTTATAAATAAACACTAGGTCAATGTAGCAACACCTCAGCAACGGAAACATGTGGTGATATTCGCGATACCAGAGTCGCAGAAGAACTCGGCAATAGACAACCTCTTGTCAGTTTATTATAAATCGTGCTTAGGAAATGTGCTTGAGGGATTAGTTAACACTAGACTTCAAAGATAAGTTGAACAAAACAGCTTGATGACAAACAAATAAGGTTTCACTCAAACCTCGATGAAAGACATTCTTCTGCGTTTAAAGGAGAAAGTACTAACAAATGTTTCAAAAGCAGGGAGAAACATTGCATGGTAATAGGTATTTAAGGAGCCTTTCAGAACGCAAGCCATATGGGCCTACTAGACAAGCTGGCAGAGAGGAACAGCGGTAGAATATATTGTGTTCCAATATGTATACAGCTTGCTTTGTAAAATAATAGCAGTCAACGAAGTAGGAGAAGATGAATGCAGTTTTCCGCCCACCAAGCAAACGCTGTGTTGTCTTATCCCTTTTGCACATAATCAGGATCACTCTAGACAAAACACTCGAAGCTTATTCACAAATCCGACTCTTTCCATGAGGATGATATCAATATATGGACAAAGAAGGGTTGCCTGGCATGAAAATGGAGTGGCTGCAACTACCAGCTAAAATATTAGTGGAGTACACATAAGAAAGAGGACTGAAGTGCTCAGCAGACAAATGAGAGCACATTCGGTTCTCCATAAGTAATACAAAAACCTAACTACCGACCCGAGCTTTTGTCTTGAGGTCAAATGAGATGGCAATATTGTTCCATTGAGAACAACTCTTCGAGTCGTAGGAATGTGGATAAAGTCCAGCCAACGACGCCTGCATAAACCAAACATGATTAAAAGAACAGCTAAACAAAACACTTGTCTACCATAACATGACTAGAGTGAGAAAGTTCGGCAAATAACAAGGATAATAGATAAAGCAACACTGCGTCTACCACAAAGTACTTCAACTGAGATGTTTTAAACTCCTGAGGGCTTCCATATTGAATACAACTAGACCATAACCATGGCACCAGGACATGAGAGGCGTCACCGGGAACTTGTTGGCGCATGAGGCGACTCGAGGCTTTACAAATAACCACGTTTCATCGGACAGTGTCCTCTATAATAGAGGACCCAATGCCAAAGTACCTACTTTTGCTACAATTCTCGAATACTACAGGGATAACAACGTAACGTATCCAGCACCACATTAAAAACTCAGATCAATCAATGAAATTTGTGGTGTTATGCAGGCTCCGCACAAATGCCCACACCAGCTTACATAGGGTACATGCATTTTACCCTACATACATAGATATGTGTCCATGGTGCGGGCCCACACCAACTCTGTTTCACATAACGTGGGAGTGTACACAACACATTGAAGAATGCCACCGTACACTCTTAGTCAAATCCTTGCTAGACTGCAAGCCTGCAGGCACAAAATCAAGTCAAACTATCCCCGCTTCTACGCGGCTCCGTAGCCGTGGCCCAGAGAAACTGGCCCGATTTGAAGTGGCCTTCAGAATGGCCGGGATTTGAGGCCAAATTTTTCCTGGCCAGATATGACCTGCGGTTAGGCGTGATATTTCCGTAAGCGGCCCGGCTCTGACGTGGTGGCGCAAAAAAAACACAGTATATTACGCTTTTGAGCGTGGTGTTTCGCCAATAATTTGGCGGATATTATGACTACAGGTAATTAGGAAACCATTAGGATCACAATAATCTACATCTGCGAGATTAACAAGCAAAGCACACACAGCCCTGGATCGAATTCGGGACTGCATGCACGTGACACGGATGTCTTACCTGTTGCACCACAGCGCCAACGCATGAATGCGAGTCTTTTTGCAGCTATATATCTGCCAAGCGGCTTTTTGCAAACCGTCGGCGGAACCTTGAACTGTTTTTGTGCTATATACATGTATTTGATCTGCGAATAGTTAGCAGGGCTTGATGAACTCGAGACAACCAGTGGGAAGTGGTTTTAAATGACGAGAAAAGTGAGCCCCGTAACTGTCTCTCAGGGGGAGGACACCTCAACAGTAGCTCACGAGGGGTGGGGGTAAAGGAGGGATTGAAAGGATAGGATTAAAAGGTAAAGAGACAGAGAGGAAGGAGAGAGCGAGGCGCAGGGACAGCGAACGACGGAAGTAAGAAAGAAAGATGCAAATGGTCGCAAGCGTCCGAGGACAGGGCACCACTCGGCGAGAGCTCTTGTCCGCGTCAGGAGATGGTGTAGGGCGAGCCCAGTCGGCCAGAGCTGCGCTGTCGTCGGAAATCGCGGGGGCCATGGTGGGGGCACAACCTGTCGGCACGAAATCCAGTGAGTGAGTGTCGAGACAACCACGATGAGTAGTTTCGACTCCGGCCTCGGTTCGTGGTGCGCGGTTCTGCAAGAACGATTAACGCGTGTTTGTGCGTAGTTTTAGTGCTTCCCCGTGAACCGTGGTTGTTACGCTCACCAATATTTGCGGACGAGGCTGTGTTCGGCTGTGGAAACCTACGTATGTTTCTCGCACGTGCGTGTGCTGTGAGCGATTTCGCCGATTTGTGTCGGGAGGTACACGCGTGTCAGTGACAACAGCCTATTGTCAGCTGTTTGAAGACGATGCACTTTCGCACATAAACTTCGCATAGGTATTTTATCGCCCTATACTAACATTTGTATTTCATTCGCGCGAACTGCCGCGAGCTGCACACCGGGGCAGCAGCGCCTTTTTAGCTATTCGATGATTACTTATTTCTGGAATTAGAATTTATGCACATTATTTCGCGATATAAGGTGATTATCACTCATTTTAAGTCTTATTTAGGGGAGTAGCTACTCTTACCTTTATTGAGCATTACACCGCCGTTCAAGTGAATGCCAAAACGCGCGCCAAGGTCGAGTATGATGTACACAAACTAGTAACGTGCTGGTCGGTCTTCCTTCAAATAAATAATGCTTCTGCGCATCTCTTTCGCGAACGTCCGCGTGCAGTTGGGGTTAATAAATGGTGCAGAATTAACGCCAAAGTCTTTATTGTTACTGCATGCAGTTGCTCTTTAGAAAATGGAGATTTTTATAGCTGGTAAATTTTCGCCACAGCAGTACACTGGTTGTCTTGATCATGGTTCACTGTTACAAATCTATGCTGGAATATGAGAACTGTACTTAGTATTCAAACCAGTGAGCAAATGTCGGTGACATACGCTCTCCTACTGACTTCTGCACTTGTCTTCTGTACTTGATGTTTATCATAAAATTACGCTACCAGTAATCAAACGTCAACCAATCCATTTTCAATTTTGATCTTTCTCTGTCTCACTGCCTTCGGTTTGTTTCTTTTTTGCCATGCTTTTCTAAAACCATCAGTTCAATCATTAACATCACATACACACCTTAAAGAATCATTAACACACCTACCAGAATAACTAGCAGATCGGCAACCATTATTGATCTCTGTTTTACTAATTTATCACCCAACAATGCACCAGCGGGAGTATTCAGCTCGGATATAAGTGACCATCTGCCTTTTTTTTTGCACTACGAATGCCTGAACTGCGGAATTCCCCTAAAACGCGTAGAGACATAAACGATAAAACTATCCTTCAATTTCGCTTTCTAATGCTTGATTGCAACTGGGATGACTTGTATCCAGAACCTGATCCGTCTGAGGCATATAACCTGTTTACACCGACAATTGTTGGCAATTACAGTACTGCTTTTCAGTACGCTGTTGTAAAGAAACACAAGAGAGCAAGAGAGGAGTGGATCCCGCCGGTACTCCTTAAACGGATAAACGAGAAAAACAAACATTTGCAGCGTTTTTTGAAAACAAAAGATCAAACTGATCTCGCCGAGTTTAAAAAGTGCAGAAACAATCTAAACAAGGACCTAAAGAAAGCCAAAATAGATTTCTATGCCTACAAGTTTTCTACATGATTGAGAATTAAAAAATGATTTGAAATTCAGTTAATAAATTGATAGGGAAAAACAGGCCACTGTTCCTCACAATTTCAACATAAACAACATTCACTACAGTGGCAAATCACTAGCCAAAAATTTTAATCTTTACTTCATTGATGCAGGCTCATCAAGTAGTACGACGCAAGTGTCTAAACCTAACACTGCCGAATCCTATATTCAAAGTTCACGCTGTAATTCATTGTTTTTATCACCCATTACCGTGGAGGAAATAGCCACGGCTATATGCTCACTAAAGAATAGTTCACCAGGTGAAGATTTCATTGCGGTAACACCTATTAGAGCAATTACTGATTTATTGTCGCTCCATTCGCTTATTTATGTAACGGAGTGTTTTTGACGAAAATTTTTCCCATTTGCTATTAAAATCACTCGCGTAACAATTACTTTTAAAGGAGGCAATAAAAATGAACTTCAAAATTATCGCCCAATATCCATATTAGCGCTTTTCTCAAAGGTCGCTGAACGCTTGATTTATGAGAGGGTGTCTTCTTTTACCGCAAATGGAAACGTAATTTGTGAAGGACAGTTCAGATTCCAACCAGGTAGATAAATTCAGACTGCCCTACTCCGTATAAAGACAGCCTGCTTCTAAACTCTGAAAAGAAGTAGGAATATTTCTTGACTTCCATAAGGCTTTTGATTCAATAAAGCATGACATTAATTAAAAAGTTTCATATGTATGAAATACGTGATTTGCGCTTGACCTAATGAAAAGCTACCTCTGGGCAAGAAAACAGTATGTGCAGGTTCATAATTTTAAATCTGACTTGGGTATAATTATGTATGAGGTTCCGCAAGAATTGATGCTGAGTCATTTATTTTTTATGTTGTACATCAACGACATCGTAAGCATGCCTTCTACATTAAACTTAGTCATGTTCGCCGATGATACCAATAGATTTTTTTCTGGTTTACATCTCTCTAATATTGAGACAACTGCAAATTTCTGGTTGGATGAACTAAAATTATGACTTACAGTGAATTAGTTAGAATTAAATGCGAAAAAAAACGAAACTTATGCAGAAAATTAGACCTGCAGATTTACTATTTCTTTAATTTTGAATTGTGAGAGTATTTCTAGGGTAAACAAATTTTCATTCCGGGGCGTATGTTTTCAAAGCGACCTTAGTTGGTCCGAGCATGTGGATAACCATCGATTAAAGATTCTTCTCCAAAAGCGTGCACTACGTCTGCTAACTACCTCGGTTCTCACAAGTACGTCCCTTTTTCGTGTGCACAATGTTACACCATTCCCAGAGTTCTACAAGGTACAACTGGCCATGTTTAATTGTAAAAACATTAAGAACTTTCAGAGTTTTCCGATACATATAAGCAGAGATCTTGCATCAAATCTACGTAGTGTTGCGTTGGAGGGGCCAAATTGATAACCAAATTGTTTTACCATGCAACAAGATTCCTGAAGTAATAGAATACGCTAGGAAGACGAAAAACATTACAAAATTTAAGAAACGAATTACGAATGTAATAGTCCGAACGTACGTATAGGGTGCGTGTGCTGAAGATGATGTATCAAATATATTCCTTGTAATCATTGTTTTTCAGCATTGTTTCATATACCCACTAATTGTATTTGTTTCAATATATGTTAACAGTGCTGATAACGTCTTTGCATTTATCGCTAAGGAACATCTTTGTTTGAATATTTAACCAATATTTCCAGCGCTTGTTGTAGTGATCATCATTCTTTATAATTTGTATTGTAATAAAAAAGCGGTTGGTCATGCAAAGCTCGGCAACCACATCGGCAGTGCTGAGCACGAGACGCTCGACTCGGACGTTGTGGCTGCTTTCACTGGCTAGGCCTATGATCCTACCTGGTCTCAAATAACAGTTCTGGTTGTCGCATTCTTTATTACATTTGGCGCAGTTTGCTGTGTCTCCTCACAATCCTGCAGGGTGTCGCGAAGCCGGACTTGACCTGCCGCCATGACCATTACATCTGTCACAAGCCCTCTCCACATGGCTCCTTAGACCATCGTATGCTCCGGCGCGGTCCGTCAGCGGGATCCTCCCATATTCAGCGGCACTGACGCTCATGACGTTGACGACTGGCTGGCTACTTACGAACTCGTGAATGTCTTGAACAAATGGGATGAAGCCATGAGACTGGCCACCGTCGGCATTTACCTCAGTGGCATTGCCCACTTGTGGCTTCGGAACCATGAAACCGACGTTCCAACCTGGACAGCATTCAAGAGAAAGTTCAGCGAAGTCTTCGGTCGTCCTCCTGTCCGCAAAATTTGTGCTGAGCAACGCCTTCAGTCAAGATCACAACTACTTGTGAGAATTTCACCAGTTACATAGAGGACGTCATTGACTTGTGCAAACGCGTCGATGCGAACATAGCTGAGGTGAACCGCATCAAGCATATTTTTGTATTGACGAGGATGCATTTCAGATATTGATTTCAAAAAACCTTGCTACTGTCGCCCAAGTTACCGAGCTCTGCCAAAGCTATCATGAGCTTTGCTGGCAACGTCTCGTCACCCGCCGTGCTGTCCCACATCAAGAATCGACGTCCGCCTTAACTCCCTTGCAAGATCCCATCCTTTTTTTTTCAGATCAAAGATTTTGTGCGCGAAGAAGTTGCCCGCCAACCTTCGCTCATCTCAGGCCTACCGGAGCGCCGTGCGCCGCTTAGCCCTACACTACGGTCTATTATACAAGACCAAGTGCCTGAGGTCCTTCCTCGGCAGCTGGTGCCACCAGTCAATGCACCATTGACGTACGCCGAAGCAGCTGCTCGACCTCGACCACAGACGTTCCGAGCACCGCCTCTGCTGCCTGCTCCTGTTTATACCGCCCAGCCGCCACGACCTCCAGTCCACCGAGTCCCTTATCCATGGTGCACTGCCGACAACCAATTGATCTGCTTTTCGTGTGGTCTACCCGGACACGTCGCACGTCTGTGCCGCTACCGCCCACTCCACTCACGTGAAAAACCATGTCCATATGAGTACAACCACACGTACGCTTCCTACACTCCAGACCCCGAATTGCACCCTCCTCGACCAAGCCACCGAATTTCTTCTGATCGCTGATCTCCTTCTCCGCGTCGTCACTCGCCCTCCCCGATGCGCTGACGCCCCCCTCTCTACAATCGACGCGAAAAACTAATTGACGCAGTTCCCGAGGCATGATCTGCGTCCTCGTCACACAGCACAAGTCCTCTTCGTTCGCCGCCGAATGTAATTATTGCCGTTCTTGAAGGTTTGCCCGCACTTACCCTTATTGATACTGGTGCCGCCATTTCTGTCATCGCCGAAAAAGTTTGCCGTTCGATTCGAAAAGCGACAACGCCTTACTTGGGTTCGTGTCGTCATACTGCCACTGCACAGCCTGTGCAGCCTGTGGCCGCGTGTACCACCAGACTTGTAATTCAAGGAGTGCCTTACACAGCGCAGTTCGTAGTGCTCCCGCACTGTTCTCATGACATCATATTCGGTTGAGATTTTCTCTCCCATCACCATGCCGCCATTGATTGCGCCTGCGCCGAAGTAGCCTTTTGTCCCTTTCGTGATGCTCTACCTGCGGACGATCGCCTTTCCTACGCGAAGCTGGTCATTAGTGACGACACCCAGATCCTTCCGCGCGCAACTGCCTTCGCATCTGTGCCGTGTTCCGCCGTCATCGACGCAACCGCATTCGTCATGCCTTCCACTGCTTTTGTTCATCGCCACTCATCACCGCTCCCAACCACTCTTATTACTCTTCAAGGTGGTGCAAACAACGTGCCTGTGGGGAATCCGTTCCCATTCACGATTACGCTGCTTCGGGGCGAATGTATCGGCTCAATAGAACCATTCGAAGCCATCACTACACTTGACGTTCCTGATGGATTATCGGAAGTCAGCGCCCTCTCCTGTAGTTCTGAGAATGACCCTTCCACTGCCAACATTTTCAACCGTGTCATCGATGAAGGCGTAAACCCAAAACGCAGGTGTGAGAGAGCCTCCTTGACAAGTTTCGGCCATCTTTTGACAGTCACAGCGCTTACTTCAGGTCGAACATCTACTGTATGCCGCCAGATCGACACAGGTAATCACCCACCACTACGGCAGCGACCGTACCGTGTTTCGCCGACTGAACGCCGTGCCATCGATTAACAAGTAGGTGACATGCTAAAGCGTGGCGTCGTTCAGCTATCAAACAGTCCTTGGGAATCACCGGTTGTTTTAGTTTAAAAGAAGGTTGGCACGATACGCTTTTGCGTAGATTATCGTCGCCTAAACAAAATAACACGAAAGGATGTTTATCCTTTGCCTCAGATCGATTATGTCCTCGACTCTCTACGAGGCGCAGAGTTCTTTTCGTCTCTTGATCTACGCTTTGGGTATTGGCAAGTACCCATGAATCTGGATGATAGGCCAAAAACCGCCTTTGTTACACCAGACGGCTTATACGAATTCAACGTGATGCCATTCGGCCTATGCGATGCGCCGGCCACATTTGAGCGCATGATGGCCACTATCCTACGAGGCCTCAAATGTAAACACGTGTTTGCGCTCCTTAGAGATGCGGTGGTATTCTCGCCCGATTTTCCCACGCACCTTCGTCAATTTGAACAGGTTCTACGCTGCCTCTCTGCAGCAGGTCTCCAACTAAAGTTGAAGAAGTGTCACTTTGTAGCACGCAAGCTGACCATTCTCGGACACGTCGTGTCGAAGGATGGTGTTCTGCCTGACCCCACTAAGCTACGTGCCGTTCGCGAGTTCCCGAGGCCCGCGTCTCTCAAGGAGCTGCGTAGTTTCAATGGGCTTTGCTCATACTTCGCCGCTTCATACGGGATTTCGCCTCGATCATGGCACCTCTGTCAGACCTACTTCAGGAAGACGACAGTCTATCTGCGTGGTCTCCTGCCTGCGACAGTGCTTTTGCGAAGTTCCGTGAACTGCTTACACCACCACCCATACTGCGTCATTTCGATTCAAGCGCTCCCACAGAAATCCACACGGATGCTGGCGGTGTCGGTCTTGGCGCTGTACTCGCCCAACGAAAGCCAGGTTACCACGAATATGTTATTGCGTACCTGAGCCGCATCCTCACAAGAACGGAAGCAAACTGAGAAAGAATGCCTAGCGATTATCTGGGCCATTATGAAATTTCGGCCTTATCTGTACGGACGCCTTTTCGATGTTGTTACCGACCACCACGCGCTCTGCTGGTTATCCTCCCTCAAGGATCCCTCCGGACGCTTGGCACGATGGGCTTTACGGCTCCAAGAGTATGACATCCGTTTCATTTATCGCTCAAGCCAGAAGCACGCTGATGTCGATGCTCTTTCGCGTTCACCTCTTTCTACTGATATTGCGAGTGTCTCCATCCAAGACAACTTCCTTCCACTATCCGAACACATCGACATGGCTGCAGGGCAGCGCAAAGATTCGTGGATTGCGTCTCTGATGAATTACTTATCTGAAACACTCGCCCGCCCACCATTTCGAGCGCTACACCGACAAGCCTCTCACTTCGCCATCCGTGATGGAATACTTTATCGCCGCAACTACCACCCTGACGGCCGCAAATGGCGACTCGTCATACCCAGGCATCTCGATGCCAGCATATGTGCTGCTTTCCATGCCGGTCCACAGTGTGCCCACACCGGTTTATTTAAAACCTACGCCATGCTACGTTTTCGGTATTATTGGCGCGGCATGTACACATTCGTTCAAAAGTACATTCAATCTTGCACACAATGCCAACGCCGCAAGCACAATCCTAGCCGCCCTACTGCACCAATGCAGCCGTTACCGTGCCCAGTGTGACCATTCGACCGGGTTGGACCAGACCTTTATGGTTTTCTGCCATGTAGATCAGCTAAGAATCGCTCGATTATTGTAACGATCGACCATCTCACGAGGTATGCAGAAAAGGCCGCTCTGCCTGCCGCGACGGAACGTGACGTTGCGTTTTTCCTGCTGCAACGTTTTCTTCTGCATCACGGAGCTCCACGTGAAGCTTTGAGCTACCGAGGTCGCGTCTTTCTCGCGGATGTTATTCAAGAACTTCCTGCTGAATGCCATATGATTCACCGTTGTACTACCGCATATTGCCCACATACAAACGGCTTCACCGAACGTTTCAGCCGCACTCTTGGTGACATGTTTTCTATGTATGTCGCCTCCGACCACACCAACTGGGATTTTATCCTTCTCTACGTAACGTACGCTTACAACACGACACCTTGAGCAACGACAGGCTTTTCTCCCTTCTTACTGTATGGTCGAGAGTTATCTCCAATAGACACCATTCTTCCCCACCAACCCGACTCATCCGAAGGCACACCAGTTTCCGAAGCTGCTAGGCATGCGGAAGAATGTCGGCAATTAGCTCGCACCCTAACAACACAAGAACAAGGGCTACAGAAATTTTGTCGTGACGATGGACGGTCCTCGCTACCAGTTTACACCCAACTCTCCTGTTACACTCAACACCCAACGCTCTGCCTCCCGCTGCTGCTCCTGGTACCTCTACAAAGTTCGTCAGCAGGTACCATGGACCTTGTCGCGTCTTAGAGCAAACTTCCGCTGTCAACTACCTCATCGAACCCCTGACGGCCACTACAGACCTGCGTTGCCGAGGCCGCGAAATCGTACACGCGGATCGTCTTAAACCGTATCACAAACCACTTGTCCTCACGACACCTTAGAAGACCTACTTGGCTCCGTCTTCAGCGAGGGGGAAATATGTAATGAAGAAGTAGTGGGTCATGCAAAGCTCGGCAACCACATCGGCAGTGCTAAGCACAAGACGCTCGGCTCAGACGTTGTGGCTGCTTTCGCTGGCTGGGTCTTGTTAAGTTTGGCCTGGAAATTCGTCTGGGCAGACGCCATTGTGCATAAGCCGGTCTACTGGGGAGGCTCTCATTCCCTTCGGCGCCTAGTCTGCCAGACGCTGTCGAAGATTTGAGTAATTACCCAGACAATGTGGCAAGCAAAGGCGAGTTCCGGACTTTCAAAGGCGGACCTATTCGTCGTCCCTTCAAGCAGCAGTGGTGCCTGATGACCTCGGCGACTCACCTGGAGACGAGGAAGCTGTTGTGACCGGCGCCAGAGCTGACGGGGGAGCGGCGCTCTTTTAATCTTCAATCAAGTAGCCGACCGGCCGGCTGCCTATGCCCGCCAGGCAATGTCCCTGCTAGCCGGAGGATGAGACGTCGTGTCGCCACGACATCGTAAACAGTTCCAGAGCAGAGAACAAAGACAGCATCTTCCTTGGAAGAGACCGTGGCGGCCACCGCAAATCGCCCCGCTTATTCAGCGAACAAATCGGCCGACCCTTTGATGTATGCTGCCAGGATCGTGGGACCTCTCGACTAGCGGCACACACATGACGAGGAAGAGCCCTGCTGGCGCCACCTCGCAGTGCTGTGATCACGACTCACTATTGGACGTGCACGTGGGCCGTGCATGCTCGTCCCCCTCCCCTGTTGTGTGTGTGTGATTGGTGTTCCACTCAGAGAGGAGGAGCCCGACAGGGCTTAAAATGACGCCGCAGAGTGCTGGACGTCGCTCTGAACCATGTAACGGTTCAACCACCACGCTCATGGGTTGTGAAACCCCTAACCTTTTGTTTCTGTAAATAAGTGTAAATAGTGCCATAAACCTGTTTGTTTTCGTACCCTCCTGCGATCCTCCTTCAACCATAGCAGCCTACGATCCTACCTGGTCTCAAATAACAGTTCTGGTTGCCCCCGTTCTTCTATATAGAACGTATAATCTTCAATTTTCACTACTTTTTTGCTGTACTTGCCCGAGGTGCCTCACGAAGAGTGGGCCCAGTCAGGAAACGCTCTCTCCTTTTGCCCCCTTCGTGGGCATTTTTTTTTTGTGAAGAATGTCCAAATAAATAAATAAGCATAAAAAACTTGTTTCGTAGAACACGACCATTAACAAATTTAGGCCAGTGTTTCAGTAAGCTGTCGTGCATGCACTAGTACTCTTTTATTAGTGCATGACACAATGTCCTACCTCGATAACTGATAAACAGAAAGTTGTTTTATACTCCTTTATTGAAATAAAAAAGTATGACTGGTACTGCACATCCCAGTGTTTACCCAAATGCAGAGAGATGTATGATGTCTTAAATATAGTGTGTAGTATGGCACTGGTAAATGTTTCCGTCTCACACTATCTTGTAGAAAATCTACCATCGGAAAACAGCGGAACGATACGGTGACGCACAAATGCCGCAGCATGCATGCAGGCGACGGTCAACGTGATGCCGGCGCCGAACGCCGAGCTGGTGAAGCGGCGGCCGGGGGGGGGGGGGGGGGGCGTTTCTTTTCTTTCTTTTTTTTTTTCTGCGCTCGCGCTCGTTGTCGCTGAACGGTTCTACGTAAGTTGATGCTAGCTCCTGGCGCCAGGCTGGCGCGACAGAGATGGGGGCTGTCCCCCCTTTTTTCTGTTTCTTCCTTCTTGCGCCTGCTCCTATCTGCTGTAGGGGTTAATTCCGTGCACCGGCTGTCACAGGTATTTGTTTATTGCTTGGGCTCCTTATATACATGATTTTATTCAGTACACAGTAGCGCGGCGCCTACATGCCATTCGTTATCCGGTACCTAACTGAGAGTGTTGAACAACACAGATGACCAATGGCGAGACTACTGTCCAGCTCGGCCTCTGATGATCAGCTATGGCAGGTCCAGCGGGCAAAGATCATGGCAATTAATTGTCAGCGGAGCGCAGGAAGGGGGGCCCCGGCTATTTGAAATATCCCGACCTTATGCGAAAATAATGCTTTGTATTTTTCTGTCCTTCGGTGGGTCTGGTAGTTTCTTTCGCGAATCAGAGGTTGGTGACTGGGGAAGTGTACAAGTAACGCAGGCATCAAGAGATGGAAGGGCTTGCCTGCATTGTCCTATCGCACCTGCCTTCATAATTATCAGAGACCTGTCGCTTGGCTGCCACTTGCTCTCACTTCGCGACACTCCTTGGCGAGAGACATTCCTCAACCATCCTTCTCGATGTAGTGTATAGCAGTGAAACTCATATCTCACGGTCGCGTCATCTCCGGCATTCGTGTCTCATAGCGGCACACAGTGGTTTCAAGACATCGCACCACATGAAGGAAGCTGGCTGCTACACATAGACTACAAAGAGCCCAGGTCAGCGCAGGAAACACCGGCCAAACTCGCTTACACTGACAAGAACGAAAAAAATTGGAGGCAAGTCCAAAAATGCAGACGCAAAACTTTCAAGCCACAAGGTACAAACCAGGGTCCTCTTTCTGTCCCCCGAACAGTGGCATCGGCACCAAAAAGACCAGTCGTCAGTTCTGTAAAATTAGCCATGACGCACTGACGATTGACTATGAAAATGTGCCTGGTTGCTGTTTTTTTTAAAGACGATAGTATTTTTTAGAGACCTTCGACGCAAAAATTTTGGTCTGTCTGTCCACTCTTACCGGCATCGGGTACTTGAAACGGCCGACCCCATCCACAGCGACCATCAATGTTGCTCAAGGTTGAGCATTCATGTTTGTCAAATAAAAAGCAATTATTGCGCATGTCTGGGACACCGTAACAACACGCATGTATTCTGCATATGCATTTCCTACTAGAAAACGCATACATAACTAATTTTAAAGACCGTAGCACTTATCACGCTGCACTTATCATGCAACGTTTGCACGGAACGGGAAGTGTTTTCAACGCTTTGGTAAGACGAGATGGTGGTGGCACCTACCCGTCGCCTCGCGTTCCACACCTTATCACCTCCAAGACGGGCGCGCACGGCCACACACTTTGTTTGCTAGAAAAAACTGCCAGATGGCGCTCATTCACCATTCACCGATTTTCTTACGCAGAACATCAAATAAATGTTTTGTTCACTCTCTCCACACGCAAGACTATCGTCTTTCGACGACATTTGCAGATTACATGCAGATACCGGGCCAATATTTTCTTTATTGTAATGGGCATATCTCAATTTTCCGCTTGTTCACGAGGCGCGATCGACCAGATAACGTAATGACGCGTCCATCGGCATTGCGGTAGCTTATCTGGTGTTTTGGGTGCGCCAACGTTCTCGTATGTATATATCACTTCATTCCTCGCAGCTCTTTCCAGGTGTGCCTGCAATCTTCTACGAAAACAGTGACTATCAAAATGACGCGATTAAAATAATGATTGCACTATTACTAAAGCACTCTGCAGCACAGCGGTCAACTCTCATGTCTACAACGACGGAGCGTCGCGCGCGAAAAAGCGCGAGCGACACCTGCAGTCACAAATACGCCAGATCTGGGCATGCACGGTGCCAGTGGCGTGCCTGCGTTGCAGTTTCCACCCTTTATCTCCGCAGCCGCGATGACTGCTTCGGCCATCGAAGTGCTGCCAAAATTATTGCACCGGAAAGGAAAATAAAACCAGAAATTACCTTGATACGTGCCTTTTATGCTATACTTATCCTTGCTTAATGATATCACATCACAGCGAAAACGGTTCGCTTAATTTTCTGCTCAGTTTTTTTGTTTCCTCGCAAAATCGTCTATAGCGCTTTTGAATGCCAAAGCAGTCATCGCGACCCCGGAGATAACGAAGGGCGCATCACTGGCACTGCGCATGCTCAGATGTGGCGTATTTGTGACTGCAGACGCTGCTCGTGCTTTTCCGCACGCGACGCTCCGTCGTTCAAGACATAAAAAGTGGACCACTGTACATATCCCAATTTCACTCGTTTCCGCGCTGCTCGCATCGTTCCGGGCATGGCTGTCAAAAGTCGTGAGATATGTTTAAAATGGGGATAATTTCACATCGCGCGTATCGCCGTGAAGTGCTTAATTCGTTCATCCGTGGCGCTAAATATGATTATGGTGGACCTAAATATGATTATGGTAGCGTAATAAAGGGGCGTAGCCAGAGGGTGGCACAATAGGCATCAATCAATCAGTGATGTAGGACGCACACAATATTGGAAACTATTTACCAAGTTGGCACTTTTTCAGAGAAACAAAAGAGGGTTATCATAACGGCCGGATACCAAATTTGTTCGTCCCTGCTCCGAGCTCAAGAACAATTGGCGTCGCCTTAAACGGATGCCTATTATACGTACGGAGTATATATATTAACCATGTGATTGCACCGCCACTGCAGCAACTTTCACTTCGCAGCCCCCCGAAAAATTCGCCTGTAAATGCAAAGCATTCGTGCGCCGGTCAACTACCGTCCCAGTAGGCGGCCAATGCATGCTTTTCTGGCAAAGGCTCATTACTGAGGGGGCTGAAAATAAAGGATCTGAACCTTCGAATACCTCACTCCGTATACCGACTTACCAATGCTGAGGCGATGAGGCCGACACTGTTCCCACGTCGGCACCTCGGTAACCGACGCTTCCGTTCGTCGAGTTGCTTCCCAAGCACGCACAGTCGTCACTTTCTTACGAATCATGCGTAACTTAGCGACGAGACATTGCACTAGTTAGCCGCATGCTGAGACGAGGTCTGCTGATCGGTAGTCACGGAACCCTTAATTAAACTAGGAGCAACCCAAAAAGCGCAGTGCCAGCGGGAACAAGATGGGCAGAAACTACCGAAGCCAGGCACATCGACCAATCCTATCTGCTCAGAGCTCACATTTCGAATGAACTGCAAAGCGAAAGGGACGCTTGCTTATCTTTACACGTGTGTGACGCTGGTAACAGTGACTTCACGATTCTCTTCATGCGTGCACGACAGTGACAGTGTCATTTAGCCAGGGAATAATCGCCCAGGGAGCTGACGTGTAGAGGGACGGCTATTTCTGCATGTCATTTTTTTTCTTCCCGGCCACTCATCCTCCCCCTCTTACTTCCACTATCACGAGTTGTGCGAGTTTGCTTACGAATATTTTGGGGCGGTACGCATGGCTGCTTTTCTTTTTTGTTTTTTGCTGCAACCATTCGTTCACATGGTCCAAGTATGTTTAATTTTAAATGAAAACGATCTGTATGAGAACACACTGGGTTTCAGTGTTTTACGTTCTTGCTCGTGTCGTCTGTCGTTTTAGAGAATACTTTGACGAAGACAACGTCCAGACCAGAAGTCTTGCATTAAGGTTTCAGTTCTAATATTATGACCGATATCTGTGACTTCATGAACAGTTGGGTGTCGTCTGTCGTTTTAGAGAATACTTTGACTGAAAAACAACGTCCAGAAGACTTGCATTAAGGTTTCAGTTCTAATATTATGACTGATATCTGTGACTTCATGAACAGTTGGGTGTCATTTGTCGTTTCGAGAATACTTTGACTAAAGACAACGCCCAGAAGTCTTCCATACAGGGGTCAGTTGCAATATTATCACCGATATCTGTCACATCATGAAGTGTAGGCACAGTTAGTTGCATTAGAGCACATTCGACTATGGAAAATGCCCGAAGGCATTCTACGCAGTATTGGTTCATCTATGGATGGCCAGTATCAGTTGTATCAATAAAAACCAGGTGTGCTTTGTTGCATTAACGGATATTTCGAACACACACATCAGCCGAAAGCCTGCTACTCTGGCCTCAATTGTAGTCTTATGACTGACTTAATATGTCAGATTATGAAGTTGCAGGCGTGATTATTAAGTTGACTGATATAAAATATGTTGTGTAAATATACTGAAGGTACCAGCATATGCGAGATATGTTAGTAACTTTGGTAGTGCAGGTATAGAAACCCGGTGGTTGAAACCTGATCAGGAGGGCAGCAGCCAGCCTCATTCACCGCAGAGGAGTAGGGGGAGAGCTCAATGTAACTCCATATTAACATAATAGGGAGGGGGTGCTAAGTTAGCCCTGGGGAGGGGCACTAGGACCAAACTTTTGCCCCCCACTTCCTAACGAGAACCCAGCACACGTCTATGATAGACGTAGGTAGCAAGACGCGAATGTTCATTCGCTGGAGCGGCGCACGCACCGATGTGATTTCCGGTGCATGCCGCTGTAGTTACTTTGGGCACTGAAATGTCTTACTTCTAAATAGTCTACATTGTGGTGGTTGAAGCACTATCAACTTGTTAACGTGTTCTCATATCCTCTAAAAATTCATTCCCGCTCCAGTTGAGAACGTGCCGTTCTGTGCTGAACTTGGACAGTCTAAGCCAAAAGATCAAGCAACATGTGCATTGGCCTTGGATGCGTGGGAGTCAACGCGGTCGACGCGTGCCAGTAGTTGCGCGCCCTTTCCTCCACAGGCGCGACTAGACGCTTTTGACGCGTAAGCGCGTGCATACGCGTGCCAGTGGTTGGCACTTTAATAGCTTAGCGGGATAGCGCTTACAGGGTTTACGTGCCACAGCTGGGATGGTGGGGCGCAAACCTATCGGAGGGTTGAGAATTAGGAACAGTGAAAAGGAAAGAAAGTGAGAATGTCTGCCTGTGTCACCACGCGAAGCATTGTTACAGTTTATTTTAGTAATATAAGGTAAATAACTTGAACCGTGCACCAAACGCGAACATTTATGTTGCCGATTGTTTACATTGATCTTGTAGTTAAGCTAGACAGGTTCGAAATGGGAAGCTATCTCAAAACATGCGCGAAACTTATCCACAATACTCGGTCGTTGAAGCTAACTGAGGGCAAGCGAAGCCGCTTGAATCAGTCGTATGCGAAGAAAGTGAATGTTCAACAAGTACGCTAAATCACTTCAAAGCAGGCGGTCCAGAGCACCGCCACTTTTTACGTACAGTACGCCACACCTCCGCTAAACGGTAAGTTAAATCTGAAAAATAGCGCACGTACGGTACGTGGTACAGGTACCGTACGTATCTGCGCGTGCGCACTTCGATACCAAATTGGTATTACGAGACGCGAATGCGTGACGAAGGTATGTGACTGGTGCAAACATCAAATCATAAGATGCGTGTACTGTGAGAACATGAACAATATGCTACACTCATAGCGTGCTCGCGGCCGTTTCGCTAACTCCATTGTACCAAGTTTGGTATCACGTGGCGGAATAGACGACAAAGGTAAATGACTCGTCCAAACATGATAATCAGATATGCCTGTCATGTAGATCATGACGACAGGCGGCTCATGGCATGCTCGCGGCAGTTTCGCTAGTTCCACATATACCAAATTTGTATTAAGTGATGTAAATAGATGATGAAGGAAAATGACACGTCCAAACAATATAATCTTGCCATGCGTGTCATGTAAAGCATGACTACATTTATACTCATTGCACGCTCGTGGCCATTTCTATAGCTCCACATATGCCAAATTTGTATTATGTGACAGTGAATAGAGGACGAAGGTAAATGACACCTCCAAATATGATAATCTTGACATGAAGGTCTTGTACGCATAATTTACGTCCGCCTGTAACGTTGTGGTGAGTTTAAGGTGACATATTAGCCTTCCTATTCGTGCTTCGCATATCATAGGTTTTCGATGTACATGTAATCAGCCAATTTTAATATGATGGATTGTAGTTTATTAGTGTCCTATTGCGTCATAATAAGCTTTCTGTGCTGGGGGGTGGGCATCAATAACAGCGAAATTTCATGCAGCGTGTGCTTGATCCTCTGCTGAGGTGGTCGCAGCCTGCAGTGGCAAACGTGTTTTATACAAATTCATTTCTTAGTCTGGCTATGTCAGGCATCCAGCATCGTCCGCGTGCCAGCAGGTGTTATCTTTCCACTGTCACTCCCTCTCCCATAAACAACAGCTGTGGGTGCACGCGCTAATCTCGCCCATAGCAACTGGAGCATATCGTGCCAGAAAGTGTAGGAGAGGGGTAGATGCAGTGCTTGCAGCTCCTTTTCTTACCGTTTGCTCTCCCTTTCCTGCGCCCCACTCTCCGGTCACTCACAACTCACACCTCACTATCTTGACCGTTCGCTCGTGGCCGCCTTTAAAAACATCCAGAAAACTGGGCTCGAGACGCCACTGTGAAACGCCAACACCGAGCCGAGAACGCTGACGCCCACTCTCTCGCCTACTCGCTCCTCCTTTGGACCGTTTGCTGGCTGGGCGCCTCTCAAGGCGATGGCAAAATCGGTGAAGGCAAATGTCTGACGTCAACGCTACCCCCTCTCGGCGCTAGACGCTAGAAATGCAGTGGCATTTCCTCACAATTCCCTTTGGGAGGTGTGGCATTTTTTTCGGGTAAAACAGAGATCACTTTAAAATAATAGCGATATCCAAACCAACCTCTCAACGAAAGCGATCACGACATCAATAAGTGTGAAACAAACCAAAGACTGCGTGTTGTACGCGCACAGTGTACAGAGGAGAAACATGTGCAATTCTGCAGCGCGTTTGTGGCCGCTTTTCATAAATTGGTTAGTTTTTTTTTATTTGTCATGAATAACGATATTTCGCACATTTCGGACAACGAAGCGAGAAGTGGAAATGGCAAATGCAAAGAACGATAAAAGGCGGGTTCCGAAGGCAGCATTGCGATTAAGCTTTGATTCATGCAGTATATTTTCCAAACCACCTCGATTTAATAATTTCGAGTACACGGTGACCACTTCAAATCACTCCACGTACTATGGGTACATGCTGCTGAATGTCAACATACGTTAGTACACGAAGTATGCATACTCTGCCAGAGTTATAGAACTGCTGAGCGCGTTAGGGGCCCACGTGGACAAAATGGCCACTCTGTTAATGGTACCGGGGACGTAAAAGGATCGAATTAGCCTTTGAAGCAGATAGTGCATGGTATGGTCCTTTTGCAAGTGTCGTTCCGATAGCTGTGTTACGTGTTGTGTGCAGAGAATTTCGCATATATTGAACCCAACGTTCGAGTGCATAATAGAACGAGATCTAATAAAAGGAAGATGGAAAGGTGTAAGAAAAGAGTCAGAAACTACAAGCGCATTGCATTTTCCGATTAAGAAAGACAGTGACTATATCTAACCTGAGATGTGTCTTTGCAGCACAAAAGCAGATGAATTATCTACAGGTAAGCAACAAACAATGGACAAATATTTCGTGATGCTGTGATGTCCAGAAAATCATTGCTTGTGAGAAAACATGCGTATAACACCGTCCGCAGCAAAACCAAAGCATGTGTCCGGAGCTGTCCCACTTAATGAAGAAATGACTCTCCGCATGATTATAACTATCCCGTAGTAACTGCATTTATTAAACTAAACTGCATAGCTCTCTAAAGTGTGATGCAGCGATATGTGAGAAAAAGGCACCGCAAGAGCTGAGTCGATCACGCAGAAAGCGACGGCACTGGTACGAATGCCCGTACAGCGGCACGGCATCTTGAACGGAAATCGATGCAGACAGGCGCCAAAGCCCACATTCTTTGCGTGAGCCACAATTTCGCTATCCCTATTATAGAGCATACTGCTAAGTGCAGATATTCGCGACTTCCACGACTTGCGTTATAAGCGATCTATACTGTATTTCTGCTTCCATTACGAAATCGTGCTTCCAGTCTTGATCAAGTGTCTGATTCGAAAGACGGTTACCGTGATTTCACAATGACAAGTCGCTTTGGACTTGCCGCTTGCAAAATCTTGCGATAGATGACAGCCCTCACTTGCGATAGATGAGCAGCCCTCACCTACAGTCCTCAAGGCGCTTCAGGCAGATACCCCATCAATGAATGTCGACTGTTTTTCGGAAATATAGTGCACTTGTCTGGATAAGGATCGCTTTGGTTACGGTCGCACCAAGTTATGATATTCCATATAATGCAGCCTCGCAGGCTGGAACCTGCACTTTCCAAGCCTGGCATCTTTCAAAACAAAATTACAATGTACTGGGAGGAATAGCACGTCCCAAACCACTATATGATACGAGAGACGCGTAGTGGAGGGCTCCGGAAATTTAGACCACCTGGGTTCTTTAACGTGCACACAAATCTGAGCACACGGGCCTACAACATTTCCGCCTCGATCGGAAATGCAGCCGCCGCAGCCGGGATTCGAACCCGCGCCCTGCGGGTCAGCAGCCGAGTACCTTAGCCACTAGACCACCACGCGGGGCAATGCTACTCTTAGTGAGGCGAATCCGGGTGCCACTGTGGTATGCCTGTCGTTGTCAGCTACTTGTGCGCTGCGCTACGAGACCATGCCGGACAATGAATTGCCTTGAGCGAGACACGGACGCGAGTCTCCTCTCTTGCCCGGTCATGACTAGATCGCGCCCCTGTGCAAAACCGAATGGAAATGAGTCTTCTACGCAACAGCGCAATATTGTCTCATTCACCTATTAAGGTGCGGATACCCACTTCACCTGCATAAATCCCAATCGTGGTCAGCCACTTCATGACCATTGGCACAAAATTCCCTGCCATGTTTAGGGCCCACCTTCTCATAAAAATGACGAAAAAGCATAGGCAATGGCCGGCCTACTCATAGAAATATGATTAATATGCGTTGTGGGTACCCAGGAAGTGCTTGCAGCATTACCCATCAAGTGTTTTATTATACTCTGAAAGGCCGCTCTTTCCAGCTTTCGCTGTGACTGTGCTGGCGCCTTCTGCTCAGCCTGGCGTTTTTTTTTTATTTCTTTGATGTATGGAATGCCTATGCTTGACGCTTCGTTTCAAATGAAGCTAGACACTTGTTGTCAGAAACAATCTAGTTTATATGAGTAACTAAGCTTTTATAAAGCAAAAGAGAAGAAACACCAAGCGATGCGGATTCCGTAACGAGTGAACCGTGGAATTCTCAAACTATTACAAAATTCGAGCCATAGTTTTTGCGTTGTCATCAGCCCCAGAAGAAAATAAAATTGCACAAAATTTATTGCAATGGTGCAGAGGGACCACGTTTCTCCAAAAAATGAAGAATGCCTTAGTGAGCGGTTCCCAACTACACAAAAATATTAGTATATATGGTGTAGTGGGCACTCTGCAAGTGTCCTTTTAACAAATATCCAAAGAATACTTAAAAAGACTTTAGATGACCGCTTTTTCCAACTTCGGGTATGACTGTGCTGCGCGTTCCTGGTAGCCTGCATTTTTTACACAATCGCTTCAACCATTTTGAAACGGGTGCCATGTTAACTTGTCTCACCAGAGGCTTTGCTCTTTGCATTCCTTCTCACGCTTTTTTTTTACTTTCTTGTCATTATCCGTGGGATGTAAGGTTCCTCTTGGCTGTTTTTTTCTTTCTTACGATATAATCCTGGTCTTCTCTCGACGGCTGTACAGATAGATCTCTGTAGAACCCTCCGCTACCTCGCATATGTTATCCATATTGATGTTTACCTATACGCAGCAGCAGAAACCTGGACGCTTACAATGATGGTTCAACTAGAATCGATGATGACGCAGCGAGTGATGCAAAGGGCGTATCCTCAGAAACAGGAAGGGACAAGAGTGGGTAAGGGACAAAGGGAATTAAGGTTAATATTGTTGAAATCAAGAATAATTGATGGGGTCGGACATGTGTGTAGACTGAATAACCGCTAAGCATTAGGGGAACTGGCTAGATTGAAGAGAACGAGAACATGCGACAGGGAGACAGAAAAATGGTGAGCAGATAAGATTAAGACTTGCTGGTATAACGTGGCAGCAGAAAGCACTTGACCGGTTAACAGGTCGAAACACGATTTTTAATTAGCTGCTGCTGATGATGACGAATTGAGAGGAAAGAGGCAAGTTGATTAACACACAAAAACAACGTGGTTGGCACTGCCGATTGTTTTTTTTTCTTAACTTTAGGATATCCAGTGTAACCTGAAATAATATAACATAAAATGCAGCTCTGGTCAAAATGTATTACCAAGTTTGATCCTTTTCTGCACAAATAATTTCTAATTAAACAGCAAGAGCTCGTGTGGAAGCAACTCTAGACGGATCACGTGCCTCGTGAAACAGTATTGGGCCCGAGAACATACCGTGGAGCTACCTTACGCGGACATGCATCCCTATGACGAGAGTGGTTGGATTGCGCTGCCAGCCATCTCGCGCACTGGCCGCGACCGCTTTCGCGTTTCTTTTTTTTATTGCAATAGCAATTATATGGAGACTCTCTGCTGGATTTCGCCGCCAGCGTCAGCGTTGACGTCGGCGTTGCCGTCACTCACCGTGTATGTGTACGTATCTATATATATGAAGATGCAAGAAAGAAAAAAAAATGCAGAAAAACACTCCGACGCGCGGTATCGTACCTGGGTCTTGGGCATCGTTAGTGCGAAGCGTTAACCATTGAGCCACCGAGGAGCACGTTCTTCAACATTCAAACGCAATTCTGTCTATATCTACACATTACCGCTGCTGACGAGCATCTCGTTGGAAACGCTCATGTTTTCCGCATTACCAACAAAATGGCGCAATGAGCACGGGTCGACTGCAAAGTACTAGTCCTGAACCTCACTATTTAAGGGGAAAAAAGGTAAATATAGTTTTTTTGATCACTACGTATTACGGCTTGGTGGCGGTAGTTACCAACTGATCTAAAGGGGGCAGCCATATCAATCCATCCAACCATCCAGTCACATCGCGCGGCGGCGCGTGCTTTAATCCTCCACGTCCTCGTGTACGTTGCCCCGCTTATAAGAGTGGGGTGACGCTCTCTCGCGTGCCCTTATCTCGCGGTGGGCAGAATCGTACGTCTTCGCTGGCCTCGGGATTTACCTGAAACGATTATGTTGTAGTTACGGGGCGCACAAATGTCACTGAAATCGTTGCAGTCTTCGTTAGCCAGAAGCGCGCGCTTTTCAGACACAGTGAAGTAACAACTGAGGCGCTTATTCGCGTGCATCTGCATCTGTGAATACGTTTCGTGCGTCATTTGTGAGTGAAAAACGCAGGGTACTATTTGATCTGCCTTCCATTCTGCGCGTCACCTGCCAATTTGTTGCTATCACGTTCATTGCCTTTTTTTTCTCGTTATTCTTCACTTCAACGAAATCAATAAGAAAGTGCTGCAGCTTCTTCACTGACTGCTCGAAATGCTAAATAACTGGAACGAAGAAGTGTACGTTTCTCATGGTGCCTGAGTGCGGCGTCGTCGGCTATAGTCACCTCCATGAAAACCACGGGGGATGAGCGCACTTCTTTTTAAAAGGTAACGAGCCATTCTGTTTTTTAATTGAATCATCAAATGGGCATTTACACGTGCTGGCGGCGAAAAACGTATTTTGCCTGCAAGGTCATGCTACATTCACTGTAGGTTTGCATCTATAGATGGCCGCGGTTGAGAAGACAAGCATGCACAAATTTGATTTTCTGTTTAGCAGACATTGCGCTATATGCAAAGCACATCGAAAGCGAAATACCATGTACATGGGAAGCAGCTTAGCGTTCTTGGAGCTGCATGCAGTGGCAAACTTTCTGTTATGACTGCAGGCAAACGCAGAAGAGTCTCACGCATGAGCGTGCCTCCTTCAGAGTTGTACCTATCGTTAAAATTTCACTTGAAACGTTTCTGTGCGGCATGATTTTAATACTTATTACGCCAATTTTCTACGCTTGTCACACGTGCACATTCAGTTGCCATCGAGCCGCATAGAGGTGAAACTTTTGGATGTCTCGCTCATATCTGCCGTCAATCGCGATCAAAAAATGCGATCCTGACCGCCGCTGGATCCCGATATGAAATGCACCGTGTACCAGCCAGTCGTATCACTTCGCGCCCTTGAATGAACATGCTGCGAGGTCTTGCTTACCAGATCTAAATGGCGATTTAATGTTAGTAAATGGCGTTTTAATGTCAGTAAAGATACCGGAGTCAAGTTTTGACAGCTTCATTCACGGCTTGTATGACATTTACGGCAGTTTTTAGAAGGCTAATTGGTTTTTTAAGTGGACCACGTTCTCGCCTGTTGCCGAAAGCAACAGAGAGAACTAGTGACAGTGGCTATCGGGCAATCTACAAACTTCATTCTTAAGCAAGGAAATCCGTAAGCTCAAGTCGACAATCACGGACGGAAACGGAAACCCGGTCGGGAGCACACATAAGGACAACTAACACAGACACCCATGGGCAGGGGTGAATTTTGTGGTAAAAGATAGCTTGGCAAGAGCAGTAATATTGCCGCGCGCTTGAGCTGCCAGCGCAAAAGAGGCAGACGAAGTGGCAGTTCCCCTCGTGCCATTGTTCTGTTTTTGGCTGCGCTGAGCCGACCGCTCTTCGGACTTTTGTGAGGACGCCTTAAAAACGTCTCCTGTCTCTTTAACGTGACATTTAATGGTGGAGGTGCTGGGTACCTCACCTATGCAACAGACTCCTTCTAGCAGCCGGAACGTGACCCAAAACCCAGAGCTTACGCCGGTACACCGTTTCAGTCGGAGGATTCGAGGACTGTCCCCCGAGTTTGTGCCTCACAGTACAAGTACGTCGACTGGTATGGAGAATACTGTTGCTGTCACCGCTTCCCCTACCGCTGGAGCCGCCGCTGCTCCAACCGCTGCACCCGCAGCTGCACCCACTCATTACACGCTACAAAACCACGTGTTCCGAGTCCCTTTCGTGGTGGCCTCTATGAAGATGTGGAAGATTGGCTGGCTGAGTACGAGTACGTAGCGGATTTTCCACGGGTGGGACGAAGTAGCGAAGCTCAAGAATGTGTACTTTAGTCTTCTGGATGGTGCTCGCACATGGTTCCAGAACCGCAAGGGCCTCCTAACGTCGTGGCATGAGTTCTGTCACAGGCTCCGCGAAACGTACTCGAGTCTCGATCGTCGAGAGCGCGCTGAAAGGGCCCTCCAGTCCCGCATGCAGATGCCTAATGAAGGTGTGGCTACATACGTGGAGGATATGGTTCATCTGTTCACTCGCGCCGATCCAACCATGCCGGAAGACAAGAAGCTGCGACACTTGATGCGAGGTGTGAAAGAGCAGCTCTTCGCTGGACTCATTCGTAGTCCGCCTAGAACGGTCGCGGAGTTCCTCACTGAAGCCGTCGCCATGGAAAAGGCGCTGCAGCAGCGGAACCAGTACGATCGGCAAGTGAATGCTACCTATACCACCGGGCTAGGCTCGTTCCCGACCGACGTGGGAGCGCTTCGCGAGCTGATACGTTCGGTTGTTCGCGACGAGCTACAACAGCTGCAACAGCTGAACCAGGCGCAGCAGCAGCCTTCCACGAATTGCATCGCCACCATCATACGTGACGAAGTTCAGCATGCGCTCGGCACACCTCGCCGCGAGACACCAACGCAGGTTGCTTGCACCACTTCAGGCGTTCGCAACTTCAAGTGAACCTCTAGGGGTGACCTACGCAGACGTATTGAGACGCACCGTTCCGTCGTCCACGACACCATCCCCAGTGAGTGGTTTCCAGCGCACCACTTATACCGACACGTTCGAACACAACGCACCTGCACCAGTCCCACTACCAGCCGCAACCCCGTACGCCACACTGCAGTCCGCACAGGTGGTCCCTTATTTTGCAGACACTCGACCCGTCATGCGTAAATCCGACATATGGCGCATGCCCGACCGACGACCGCTTTGCTACCACTGCGGTGAAGCGGGTCACCTCTACCGAGACTGCCAGTACCGCCGACTTGGGCTGCAGGGTTTTCCTGCCAATTCACCCCGCCCCCGGTTTGGACAGAGACCACCAGAAATTGAAGATTTTATCGCTCGGCAGAACGTCCCACTCAGGCGTCAGTCGCGCTCACCGTCACCGCGGTCGTCATCTTATTCAGGCAACGGAAATCCGAAGGCCGCAAGGACGGTCTCCGAGCCCTCGCCTGGAAAAACTAACGCCAGCGACCTTTCGAGGCGAGGCCGCTGATTCTCGACGTGATGAAGACCTCGCCCTCCAATCGACGCGACATCGGACCAACGGAAATTCGACTACGCCGGCGCCTGTATCCCAGCTGAGCGACTTTTCAATGGACATACCTGTGCTGCTCGACGGTCGCAATTTAACTGCCTTAATAGACTACTGGTGCTGACTACTCGATTATTAGCGGACAATTGGCACGTACCTTGAAGAAAGTGATAATGCCTTGGACAGGATCGCATGTACGTACAGCTGGCGGACATGTTGTAACGCCGGTTGGTTTGTGCACGTCCAGGCTACAAATACGAGGCTGCACGTTTTTGGTCAGCTCCATCGTGCTACGTGACTGCTCCCGCGAATTAATTCTCGGCCTCGATTTTCTTCGGGAATATGGCGCCGTAATCGACCTACGGCGACGCTGCATTTCCTTTTCGACAGTCAACGCTACGTCAAGGGACTCCAACCGCCGTACAACCGCCCTCCGTGTTTCCGACGACAGTGTCACAATACCACCTCGTGCAAGTATCCTAATTCAGGTGACTTCCGAAGGAACCAGTGACGGTGAAACAGTGGCAGAGTGCAACGTCTCCCTGCTGCTGGCGCTTGGAATTTCTGTGGCACGAGGCATCATTGACATTCGGAACGGTACAGCCGAGGTCATGATTACAAATTTCACCAATGAGCATCGTCACCTTTTCCGGGGCACTGCGGTCGCCTACGCTGAAGCCTTGGAGGACGTCATTGAGTGTTTGCCTGTGAAGACAGTAGCCGCAATGGACAAACCGTAATAGATGTTGACATGAACAGTGCACTGCCAGAAGAGAACCAGAGGGCCTTGCGAGAGCTATTGTTTGAATTCAGGGCGTGCTTTGCTCAGTCGTCTAAAGTGAGTCAGACGCCAATTACACAGCACAGGATAATCACTTACGACGACGCAAGACCTATTCACCAACAGCCATACCGCGTCTCGCCGACAGAACGCGCAGCTATCAAGCAGCAAGTGAAAGAAATGATCGACGACGGCGTTATCCAGCCTTCGAACAGTCCCTGGTCCTCACCGGTCGTTCTGGTTAAGAAGAAGGACGGTACGCTTCGCTTCTGTGTAGATTACAGAAAGCTCAACAACGTCACAAAAAAAGATGTTTATTCCGCTGCCGCGTATTGATGACTCGCTTGACCGACTACGACGAGCGAAGTATTTTCTTCCCTGGATTTAAAGAGTGGCTACTGGCAAATTGAGGTTGATGAGCGCGACCGCGAAAAAACCGCCTTTGTCACGCCGGATGGCCTCTACGAATTTCGGGTGCTACCGTTCGGACTCTGCTCTGCGCCAGCTACCTTCCAACGCATGATGGACACTGTGTTGACTGACTTAAAATGGCAAAGCTGCCTTGTGTACTTGGATGATGTGGTCGTGTTTTCAACCAGCTTCTCCGAACATCTGAAGCGACTACGACAAGTACTTGAGGCGATTCGGACGGCTAACTTACGTTAAAGCCGCAAAAATGCCATTTCGGTTACGAAGAACTAAAGTTCCTTGGACATGTCGTAAGCGCAGAAGGCGTCCGTCCTGACCCTGAGAAAACCGCCGCTGTCGCAGCCTTCCCGACTCCTGCCGATAAGAAAAGTGTGCGGCGGTTTCTTGGTCTATGCGCGTACTACCGGCGCTTTATAGGCAATTTTTCGAAAATTGCCGAACCATTAACTAGACTCACTAGAGACGATACGCCGTTCGTTTGGAGTGCTGAACAAGAATCAGCATTCACAGAGCTTCCGGCTTCGCCTGGCATCACCACCTGTTCTTGGACATTTCGACGAGGAAGCCGAAACAGAAATTCATACCGACGCCAGTAACGTCGGTCTGGGCGCGGTACTCGTCCAACGGCAGGAGGGAATTGAAAAAGGTTATCGCCTACGCAAGCCGAACCCTAACACGCCCGGAGTCAAACTACAGTACCACGGAGAAGGAGTGCCTTGCTGTCGTGTGGGCAATTGCTAAGTTTCGACCTTACCTTTACGGCCGCCATTCAGAGTAGTGACGGATCATCACTCGCTGTGCTGGCTTGCGAACCTCAGAGACCCCTCCGGACGACTGGCAAGGTGGAGCCTACGTCTGCAGGAGTACGACGTCACTATCGTGTACAAGTCCGGTCGTGCACACGAAGATGCGGACACGTTGTCACGCGCGCCAGTTGAGCCTGCCGCTCAGAGCTTCGAAGAGGACTGCCCTTTCCTTGGCTCCGTAAGCGTAACAGACTTGGCTTTACGGCAGCGAGCAGATGCTCAATTGCGACCTATCATTGAACATCTAGAGGGCCGCAACGTATCACTGCCCCAGCATATAACTCGCGGATTGTCATCCTTCTGCTTACGACAGGGCGTGTTGTACAAGAAGAACGCAGCCGCCAGCAACAAAAACTTACCTGTGGTCGTCCCCGCAGAGCTGCGTGAGGAAATTCTATTTGCCTGCCACAACGAGCCTCCATCGGTCCATCTGGGCATCACCCGAACCATCGCTAGGGTACGAAAGTCTTACTACTGGCCGAAACTTGCCGCTTGCGTTAAACAGTACGTTCAAGCCTGCCGCGAATGCCAGCGCCGAAAATCCCCATCTGTTAAGCCTGCGGGATTACTTCACCCTATCGAGCCACCCAGAACACCCTTCGATCAAGTCGGCATGGACCTCCTGGTCCGTTTCCCTTGTCATCTTCCGGCAACAAGTGGATAATCGTCGCTACAGATTATCTAACCCGCTATGCTGAAACTAAGGCGCTTCCTAAAAGCACGGCTTGTGAAGTTGCTCAGTTTTTAATCGAGAGAATTGTATTACGCCACGGTGCTCCATCCTGTGTCATCAAAGACCGAGGAACAGCGTTACAGCAAGGCTCCTTGAACAAGTTTTTCAGTTAAGTTACTCCACTCATCGCAAGACAAACAGCGTATCACCCTCAGACAAATGGACTGACCGAGCGGCTTAACAAAACGATGACTGATATGCTGTCTATGTACATAGACGTACAGCACAAGACGTGGGATGAAATACTGCCTTACGTAACATTCGCGTATAATACCGCTACGCAAGAGACCACACGATTCACTCCGTTTTCGTCTTCTATACGGTCGGGACGTTCAGACGATGTTGGACGCAATGCTCCCATGCGACATTGACAACATCGAGAATCTCGACGAAGATGCTGAGTGTTTCGTGCAACGAGCCGAGGAAGCACGTCACTAGCCCGCCGTAAACATCAAGAAACAACAAGGCGTCGATGCACAGCGCTACAACCGCTGCCACAGACAAGTCGATTAAACAGGTGACCAGGTGTTGGTTTGGACCCCTGTGCGCTGCAAGGTCCTCTCTGAGAAGCTTCTCAGTCGGTATTTTGTGGCCCGTACAAAGTGCTACGACAAGTGAGCGACGTCAATTACGAAGTCCTTCCGGACTGAAGCCAACCACCCCGACGCCGACAGCTCGACCCGAGATTGTGCACGTGTTGCGGTTAAAACCGTACCACACACTGTGACAATGTTTTTTTTTTTTTACGATACACGCTTCGTTTAGCATCGAGGCGATGCTCTCAGGGAGGAGGGGCAGGGCCGCGCGCTTGAGCTGCCAGCGCAAAAGAGGCAGACGAAGTGGGCAGTTCCCCTCGTGCCATTGTTTCTGTTTTTGGCTGCGCTGAGCCGACCGCTCTTCGGACTTTTGTGAGGACGCCTTAAAAACGTCTCCTGTCTCTTACGTGACAATATTAACAAAGATTCAAGTGGCACATTCACGCTTCAAGGAAGACGGTTTCGTCGAGCACGCTGGCTACACACGCAGAGACAACAGGCAATGAAATCGACTGGATAGGGCACAAAAATAGAAAATAACTGCACTTCTCGTATTTAGCCTAATTCAATCTCTGACATTTCAAACAACAGCGCACATTCGTAAATTTAATGACGGCAACTCCCCCCCCCCCATTTATACGCATGTACAGTCCTGGGCAAAACTTTCCGGGTCACGTTTTCATAGAAATACATGGAAAAGCGGCCTGGGAACTGCATGCGAACACATGCAGACAACGACAGTGGCGGAAAGCACCCACTCAGATTTTAAGCTCAGGACAAGTGGTGCACTAGACTGACTCAGACAACGTCTTATACCTTCTGGAATGGGTGGTATGTAACGTGCAATACCCAAAGTATTCCACGAATCTGATTCCAAAACGGCGTGTCGTTTGGCCCACCCAAACGAGACGCCATTTGGAATTAGATTCAACAACCATCGCGCACATATGCTTTGCCTGCCGTGATCGCAACGCTGACAGGGTGTCTGGGTGTTCATTATTTTTTTTTATCGTATTGAAGTTCTAGATAAAGTAAGATTTGTGTTATTCCCGTTACTGATTGTTCGAAAATTGTTTGCCATTATTGTAACCTTGGTGCTATCAAAGCTGAGATCTGCATGTGCTATGTTTTGAATCTGTAATACCTCTGTCACACGGGCACTTAAAAGTCTTTAAGTAAGCGGTCTTATCCCGAAAAGGAGTTCCTTGACAGCAGACACACGGCACAGAGCGAACTCCTTTTCAGAAGCGGTCTTTTTCGTAACGGAGTTTCGTCGATCTCTTTTACGGCTCCGAATGAGTAGCCTCGAAACCAGTGGGCCGCCAGCAATTTTCGAGTGGTGAGGGAAAAAAAAGCGAATGCTTATTTTTTCTGTCACCCAAACTTTTTGTAAAAACAAACTTTCATATCCTGCAGAAGGTTTAATGAACTCTTTTAATGGTATTTCCTTTTTCTACTCTCGTAAGCAGCTACAACGCGTCGGCAATATCACGTGGTGGACGCTCGGCCTCGCGCCGCCCCATTTTGCACAAGCGAGGAAAGCGTGGCAGTCGGTGTTTTGCCGTCATTCAAGTGGTCAAGCTTGTATAGGGCAGTGCCGACATCGCTTCTACAGAATTGATGGTTTCACGCATCGGGTGCACTGTCCTTCGAGCTCACTGCGCAAGCTCTCAACAATGAAACGAAAGGTGGACGGGTACACTCGAAAAGAGTTGCTTAAGTTCTGCTGACTGAGGTGAGATACAGTTACCTTGAACCACCTCTCGTTTCGTCTGAAGCCCAGATCAATCGATCGCAGGCCTTCTCCGACAGCTGCAGTGCGCACATTGCAGCAAAGAATTGCTGGAACAGCAGTTGCTGCTTGATCCTCTCCTTGGCGGCTTTTGCAGCGTCTGCAGCGTCTGCCTCGCTTTCCAGAGCGAGAAGGCAGGCCGTGAGGCTTGCGATCCTCGCTTTTTCTTCCGTATGGTCGCCATAACGTTGTGAGAGCAGCGAAAAAACGAATACGGTAAATAAAAGCTCAGTGGTGCCAGATGGACTTGTGCACGTCGCTAGTTATGGGAATGCTTCCTTAACTAGTGCAACAAACTTTCACATTGGTGTTTCTTGATCTCTTATATTCTTAAATTTATTTGGAGAAACGAGCAGTGCAACAAGTATTTAATTTGTACATCGTGATACATCGTTTATTTTCATTGCTTCTCTTTTAACTGCTAGCGCCACGCTTTCGCTAGCGTCTTCGAACAAAAACACCTGAAAGGAGATCGTTGCTGCCGTGTGCCTGCGCCACAACACGTCTTTCTTTATATATATATATATATATATATATATATATATTTGTGTGTGTGTGTGTGTGTGTGTGTGAGGTCTAACAGACAATAATGCCAAGGAATGTATACGGGGAAAATATTAGAACCAATATAATGTAAATAAGAAGAAAGAAAAGCGGGTGAAAAATAACTGGCCGTGAGCAGGAATCGAACCTACGAACCTTCAAATAACGCGTTCAAATTTTTTCACCCGCTTTTCTTTCTTCTTATTTACAAATACATTGGTTCTAATATTTTCCGCTATACATTCCTTGCCATTATTGCTGTTAGATCTCATTAATATTGTGTCAAAACAAGAAAAAACGAGCCCTTAGGTATACCACTTCTTTCCCATATATATATATATAAATATTATAATATATATATATATATAATATAGATATATCATTATATATATATATATATATTAGAGATATATATATTATATATATATATTATATATAATATATAGTATATATATATATATATATATATATATATATATATATATATATATATATATATATTATATATATATTCTCATCGTTTGCGCGTAGCATCATCATCTTGGAAGTTGGCAGCTTGGGCTAGTTGGGTATTGGCATGACGATAGTTATAGCGCGAGAGAAACGAAACGACGACACAGAGACAAGAAGCTCATCGTAGCTGTCGGCTGCCGGTTCCTCGGGCCTAATAAAGGCCTTCCAAACCAAGACTTTATACGTGGGGGAGGTGCTGGGTAATCGACGCAAAATGGTACGGAACCGTCTTTTTTACGCACCAGAACGATGGGAGACGACGAAGGACTAGTTAAGGGCCGGATTATCTCCTGTTGCAGCATGTCGTCTACGTTTTCCTCAATGATTTTTCGTTTGACTAGAGAGACGCGGTATGGACGGCGGTGCACAATGGATGTTCCGTCAGTTTGAATACGATGTGTTTTAGTGGTTGTCTAACCTAGGGTGGATGAATAAACCTCAAAAGAGTTTGCATGCTTTTCCAACAAATCAAGCAGCTGCTGCTTCCGTGAGTCTGTCATGTCTTTGTTGATGGCGGCTGTAAAGGCCGAGGAAGGAGTATGGATCTGCAGAATGGCTTTTAGAGGAGACAGGGGGTAGAGGCACGATGCACACAGGCTCCAGATTGGCAACGCAGGTGGCAGTAAGTGCCCCGCGGCAGTAAAACTTATGTGATGTGGTGTTCGTAGCAGCGAAGACAGTTGATTCATTGTTGAACTGAGCCACACCTGATGTGAGAGCTATGCCTTTATTAAGGAACGGTTTGACGGAGTGACCAAAATTTCACCAGAGTCGACGTCGTTCGACAAAACTGTGACTAATTGATGTTCGTGTGGTGGTTTCGCCTGTAGGTTTCGTCGTTAAGCAAGTGGTCTGTGTCAGTAAGATGGACGACAGGTTGCGCACAACAAATAGCCACGGAAGCAGAGGAAAGAAAGTCCCAGCCTAAAATGAGTTCGTGGGAGCATGTGGATAGCACAGCAAAATCTATATGATTAAGAATTTCCTCTATTACCACACATCCAGTACCGAGAGCGGAAGGGCGGATCATTGTTCTCTGGGCTGTAACCAGTGTTGGTCTATCATAAGGCGTCGAGACTTTTCGAAGACGGGCACACGAATCAGCACGAATAACAGAAAACGCAGCCCCAGTGTCCACCAAAGCATCAACCGTCCCACTCCCTCAACTGTGACTGAAATTATAGTGTAAGGGCGCGATGGAGGAATTGGAGTCCTGTGTTGGAATGCAGTATGTCCTCCAAAAACTGCATCGCTTAGTTTTGCGGATGCCGATCACAAGCGAGGGAAGCAGGCTGAAGAGGAGAAGAGGAGCGACGGTAGGGCGACGGTGAACGGCGTCGGGTTGATCGATGACTACTGCGCAGTTCACCCGATGCTGGCGGAGATGGAGACCGCCGCGGTGGTGATGAATAACTGAAGCTCCTGCGGTAGAGCCCCGTTCGAGTATGTCGTACCCTCGGCGTTCGTCGTGCTGGTGCTTGCGGCAAAAACGTGAAATGTGACCACGATAGCCGCAATAATAGCACGTAGGGCGAGTTGATCAATAAGGAGGGTAGTAGCTTGCGCTAACCGCACCGGGAGAGAGAGAGCAGTGAGAGGGACAGATGACGGCTCAGGCGGTGGTGATGGAAAGGTCGTGGGAAAGCTTGTGGGAGGTGCGGCAGCAACCGACGCGTGCGTTCGTGGCGGCGACGTCGAGCTGACGGTGCCTGATGGCGTGGTGGCGGCATGCGAGAACGATGGGGAGAGTACGAGCGACAGTGGGCTGCAGGTGGGCCATGTGGGTCACGGACGTGAGCTCCTCCCTAATGACATCCCACAATGACGTCGAATAAGACTGAATGGGACACACTGAAGGCAGTGTGAATCCCATTGATTCTAAATTCTTCGCGTATGATCACCCTGGATTACAGGGGCATTGAATGTGACGGGTGCAATCCTTTAAGGAGCTGGCGTTACCTTGTCTGACTCTGTCATTGGTGTGTCAACCAGCGGCAAAGTGAAAGAACATCCTCGATGTAGGATGTATACGACTCCCCGATGTGCTGTTTCCGAGTCGCGAGAGCTTTCTTTGCGTGAACCGAACGAACAGCCGGTGTGCCAAAGACATGGCGAAGCTGATATTTGAAGGGTGACCAGTCGGGGATGTCGATGAAGTGGTTGAGTAACCACGTTTTCGCGACACTCGTTAGGTAGAATGACACGTGAGCGAGTTTGTAGGTTTTATCCCACCGGTTAGCAGTGCCGAAACGTTTGAAATCGTCCAGCCATTCCTCCACATCTTCCTCGCGCATACCAGCGAAGGGATGGGGCTCACGCTGGAGGCTGTTAATGACGTGAGAAGGCGTGGCACGTGGTGGCGGAGTGGGAACAGCTGCAGCACCGACCTCATCTTGGTGCGACATATTTCCGGACACCTGGTCCAAGCAGCGACCTGAACGTAGCTCCAGAGGGTAGAGTGTCGAGAGGACGACGCGGGATCTTTATTTGTGCAAATAAAGATGCGGCTGGTAGCAAAGGTTAGTGTATATTTATAGTCCAATATACATGTAGTCGCTTAGTCGTCGTGTGCATATCTAATTTTTTAGTAATGAAATCTTAATGGTCTGGCAAAGTACGTAAACTCAGCATCAAATAGAATGAAAAAAGTGTATCGCACAATAGCTATGAAAAGAAATAAGCTAGCACACTATGAAACGCTTAAGAATTTGAAAAAAATGACGCTATTTTGAGAGGCGCCGTTCCTCATATGTGGTTGCTTACAGCCTGTTTCGAGGCCTTAGCTAAGTGATGAGGGTTGTGTCCAGGTGGCCTCTTCATATTTGCTATATGCTTTACTATGGGTGATGCTATAGGTTGTTTCGTAATTGATTCTCAGTCCGGATAGGTTCGAGTTATTTATTCATTTTATTTGGATGCGCAAAAAGCGTGAAGACACAGATCTATTGGGGAGAGAATCAGGCTGACGACTGCCAATTGAAGGGGCACAACGTATGCTGCTTTGAAAGTCACAGGCAAGATACTGACGTTCAATGTTGTGGGATATAAACGCGCGTCAAACCAGGCGGTCGCACCTATCTGCAGACACGGCGTGGTTGGCGTAGTGACTTTCCACCACTTCGGGGTCTTCTCGCTGCCGCTATCACTTTCCTGTTGCCTAGTCTTGTTTTGTTTCTTCGCCTTCACCTAAGTGTTCACCTAACTGTTCGGAAATTCTGAAACGCGCCACCGAGATTTGAATGCGTCACCCTCGCTGCGCAGCGCAGCCGCGTTGAACAACTTTGTCACGTGCAATCGTACTCTAGCACTTTCGACCCTGGCGGTGCACTTCTACCCTACAGCCCTCAGCAATGATACCAAAATTGCTCATTCTCGGGGCAATACTTTTTCATATTTTCTCGGTATTCTTATTTACAATTGTGAATGGAAAACTTCCGATTCCTTTACTACACTCAAATCAGTTTCCTCAGGCTTCATCGACTCGTTTTGCAAAGGCTAATAATTTCCTTTACCAAAACCTAGGACCTAATTATAGCAAGTTTACACAAAAATTTTCATCTGTTACCTGTGGAATTCTTTACCTTTGGAGATCAGAAAATAGATCCCTCGAAATATTAAAAAAGGCTTGCGTTCGCACATTAATAAATTCTTAGTGCATGATATTATATGAATTGAATGTTATTGCATTTTTCTGTTAGTTTTTTGTGCTCATCGGTACACCTTGTATAACGTATGTTCGCTATTTCGTGCTTATCTGTACTTTTTGTATACCTTAAATTTTCTTTCCTTACCATTCATGTACTTTTGCGTTGTATCTCTCATGTATGATTTTATAGGAGGTCTCACTCACAGTCTCGCGACTGTGAGACCTCCTTCTGTATTTGTACATAACACATGCGCTTGTATCACTTGTATTTCAGTTCTGAATAAATAAATAAATAAATTATCCTACCTTCATTTAACATTAAAATGATGGCATGTGCGTAAAGGCCACAAAAACAAAAAAAAAGCTTGACCAAAATCTTGGATGAATCCGAGGCGCGTGCAGGACCACAAATTCAGTGCAGGACCACAAACAGATAAAAAATCGCGTTAGTAGTGGTTTGTAGATTGCAACAGCAGCGTCGACAGGCAACTTATGACAAAGTGTATAGATACCTCTATCACCTCATAGCAAAGTACGTCAAGAAGCACAAGCTGGCTAAGGACCTCTCAGTCGAAACAATAAAAAAAAGGCATAGTTAGGGCAATAAACCAGAAGGAGATATATTCAGTGGTTAATAACAGTTACATAGTGGAATCCAAGAAATAACAACCATGCGAAAGAGGGGTGGGGCGACAGGCCGAAAGTTAGGTGAGAAGACGAGAATAATAAACTTGCGTAGATAATGTGGCTGCCCGAAGCGCAGGTCTGAACTCTTCGGAGAAACATTGGTCTGCAGTTTGCGTAGTCAGGCTGATCATTAACTTTGCCCCATTCTCGACAGACCCTTCGACGGAGACTTTCGGTGAGCAGGCCTACTGGAGCAGCCCCAGGGAGCGTGATTCCGACTCTGCGCTGGTCCTTTCGGTGTCGTGCACCCCGAAGAGAAGGTTGCACCTCAACGTTCGGGTCCCGGCTCATTTTGTCGACGCCTTCATTGTTGGCTGCCACGCGAACCCTGACGTCACCCGCGTGGCTGTCGTCGCCTTCGGACGAGGAACAGCCGCTTCCGATCCCTCTAGAGTACGACGGAGGCAGTCTACCAGTAGTGACGGAGCCCCGCCGTGAGCCCCAGGTGTACAATAAACATTGTCACCCCCTTCTGTCACGGCGTGCACAATTGTGTACGCGAACTTTGATGGTGCGTCACACGCTGCGTGTGTCTTTAAATGACCTGAAACTCGGTGTGTACATTCCTGCAGGCTTCCTGAGTAAATATATATTAATAATTTAGTTTCAATTTGCTGCATATCGCTGAAGATTATGATTTTGCTGGAGACACTTCCATGTTCGGCGATCAATGGACGTGCCACGTTACAGGACCAACGTGAAAAGTATTTTTTTTTTCGGTGCTCGCAATGAATACAACCAAAAAATAAACTCCGTTTCATACATAAGGTGCAACGCTGTGCAAGCTAGAAACTTCGCCAGGAAGATGTGCGAGTACGTGCGTCTCGCGCTTAGCTTTACTTGTTCTAAACGCTTGCGCGGGCCGAGCGCGTGATGCATCGTGACGGGCTGCAAAAGAAACAAGGAAGAAAGCAAACTGATGCTAAGTGACCCACAACAACTTAGGTTATTGGCAACCGTGTGTTTGGGGCTCTTTCCGTCTGATAGAGAAAGCATCTTCATTTATCCTGAGCCTAAAGACAAAAAGAAGTCACAAAAAGTCATAGCTTTGCCGCAAAAGAGAAGCAATGAACGCGATGGCAACAAACTGGGAGGTCACGCGCCTAATAGCAAGCAGATGGAAACGTGCCCCGCGTTTCTCACGCACAAATGACGTACAAACGTACTCACAGGTACAAATAAATGCGACTGATCGTCTCAGTTGTTACTTCGT
Source organism: Rhipicephalus microplus (assembly GCF_013339725.1). Taxonomy (NCBI): domain Eukaryota; kingdom Metazoa; phylum Arthropoda; class Arachnida; order Ixodida; family Ixodidae; genus Rhipicephalus; species Rhipicephalus microplus. The sequence continues at coordinate 94,402,943 of NC_051165.1, forward strand.
TGTGACTGAAAAGTGCGCCCTTTTCGCAAACGGAGACTGTTAGGTGATTACGGTGACCTTGTGCACCCGGTAACAACAGAAACGTTCTAGCGAAAACCCAACGTCAACCAAAACGTACGATCGTGCCCCCCCCCCCCCCCCAGTGATATGGGCGCGTGAACGCGCCTCCACCTTCTCCACTCTGCGGGGAAAAGTACGCGTGGGATATTAAACCACACGCTGCCACGCGCTCATTCCGCCATCTTGCTGGTATTGTTGAAAACACGATAGTCCCCCTGCCCCCCCCCCCTCCCGACATTTCCATCACCAGCGGTAAGTGATAGATATTGGGTGCGAGGACATACCATGGCGCCACCATGCGGAGGCGTCCCTGTAACGTACGTGGTTGAATTTGTTCCGCCGCCTTCTCGCGTCTCCTTCTTTTCTATTGTTATACTTGTATTTCACTCAACAAAATCAGTAAGGTACTGCTGCAGCTTTTTTCCTGGCTCTACGAAGTGTTAAATAACTGCCCCGAAAAGTGTTAACTTCTCACAATACTGACTACCGACGTCGTCTGCTATGGACACCTATGTGGACCACCCACTTTTTGACATAACGAATGGAACGTGGCTGCGCACGCCGCCTCTTTAAATGTGATGACTCATTCTGTGCTGAAATTGAGATTCAGTGGGTATTAACAATAAAGAAACTTTGCTGCAAGAAATGCGTGCAACCACCCTACTTCATTCATTGTAGGTATGCATCTAAAAACGGTCCGCGGTTGACATGAAAAGCATGCGCCAACTACATTTTATTTAGCACACACAATCTTTATAAGTACAGTGCAAGCGGATTCCCATCTTTGTCTGAAGCAACACAGCATTCTTACAGCCGCATGCAGCCGCAGCCTTTCTGTTATGATTACGTGTAAACTTGGGAATCACGCACGCTCGCGCCTCATTCAGAGTTGTTACTTTTCTCTGTAGTACGCTCCTAATACTTATTGCACGAAATTTCTATGGTGGTCACACGTTGCACATTTGATCTCCATCGATCCACACATAGGTGAAGACTATTAATGATTGGTTCACTGCAAGAGCTTGTACAAAGAAGTAAATCGTGATATGAAAAATGCTATCGGCTAACCATATCATTTTACGCCCTTGAGCATGCTACGACGTCTTGCGTATTGTGATCTAAACGGGGATTTCATGTTTCAATAAAATTGTCTGTGTCCAGTTTTTGTTTTCTTTTTTTTGCAATTTCATTCAAGCTGTCTGATATTTCTCGGAAGCTCTTGGAAGACGAATTTGTTTTCGAAGCTGACCAAGTTTCAGCTGTATACAAAAACATTCAGAGGAAGTGACACTGGCTATGGGCCAATTCTACAGACATAATCTATGAGCAAGGAAACCTGCGAGCTAAAGTCGCGGACCCCAAGCACGTTGGCAGATTTTTTTTCGGAGGGGGTACCACTTTGATTGGAACAGGGGGCCGTGCAGACAGGAGTAGGTAATCTTTATTTTGTGCGCTATATACCATGGGAAAATTTAGGAAAAGAGGAGGGCGCGGGATCAAATCCCGGCTGTGGCGGCTGCATTTGCGATGGAGGCGGAAACGTTAGGCCCGTGTACTCAGATTTGGGTGCACGTTAAAGAACCCCAGGTGGTCAAAATTTCCGGAACCCTCCACTACGGCGTCTCTCATAATCAAATAGTGGTTTTTGGACGTTAAACCCCACAAATCAATCAAGGAATAGGTGATGGGGAGGGGGGCACGGGCTTGATGTGCTACTCTCTGGCTACGCCACTGGTGGATGGAAACCCTTGTGATCGGGTTCACTCATGTTGACAGACGCCGGAAGAGGAGGATGGTGGTGGCACAAAGTGCAGCGAGAGAAGTAAGCTTTAGCATAGACTGGGGCGCACATGTACGATCTAAGAAAGGTTTTGTCGAACGAGCTGGCCGAACACGCAGAAGCAACTGGCCATGAAATAGACCGGAATAGGGTTTAAAATAACAAAAATAAAGGGAAAGAAACTGGACTTCCGGGCTATATCTTGACTGTCTGACAATTCAGAGTCCTATTCTAAAAGATACATAATCGGACTCTTTGCACATTCATTTTGAATTGTGACCGAGGCTCCCGTGCGGGAACTGAAACGTTCTGCTTTTATGTGAACATTTAAGGTCAGTGTTCATTCTAACCCCATGGGCTCAATTTTTTAACAACCACAACAACGACGAAAAAGAGAGGTGACAGTAGAACTGCCAGTGGCCGCGAAAGTGGCAGCGCGTACGTAGCGCACTGTGGCACGCTGCCGATAGCGTTTACTAGAACTTTCCACATTGTGTAGTCGGTAGAAGTCGGTACAGATGAAGTCGGAGCAATACAACGCTGTTCAAAAATGCGAACACCGTGAAGTCGCTGTTAAAAACAACGCATCCAACCACCAGCTTTCCTTCACCAGAGCGGGTTGGTATCATGTGATCCAACCCTGCACGTCACAGCGATTGCAGCGCTCGTGCCTTCAGTGGTGGGCCTCGCGCACAACAAATAGCTTGACGTTCAAGCGTTGAAGGACGTGCTCCTTGGTGGCTCAGTGGTTAACGCCTCGCAATCGACTAAACGTTCGATTAAACGTGCCGGAGTCTTTGATGATTTTTTTTGCGTTTTCATATAATACGTATACATATACGGTGAGCGAAGGCGACGGTGAGCCGGCGGCCAATATCAGTGGAGAGTGTCCATATAATTACTACCGCAGTAGTATGGGTGGGAAAAATCATTGATTTATTTCTTGGTGCGAACGAACCAGCTGCAAGAAGGCTTGATAGCCTTCCCAACTTTGTACCTGATTTCTGTACGTAAACAAATATTGCTTCGGTATACGAGATTTGGCCAGAGATCATAGGCACACGAATGGTGTCGTCCTTATGTACAGTGTCAATTTTTATGAAAAGGAACACGCGAACGCGTGGCCCGTGCGTTCCAGCGGCAGCTGCGCGTTCTAGCAGGGGCAATAGCAACCACAGCCTCTATTCCCGTCATCTAGCCGTGAGCAAGACAACCGTCATTGGTGATATGGACCGGCGGCAAGATAACAACCACCTTCCCCTCCCCTTCAAGGGGATTACATAAGAGGCCGGGCGTAACTTTTCGCCGGTTCCATATCACCAAAGACCTGTTTTCTTGCTCGCCACTAGATTATGGGTATAGAGGGTATGGTTGCTATCACTCCCGCTTGAACGCGCTACAAGCAGCCGCCGGAGCGCGCAGGCCCCGTGTTTGCGTTTTCCCTTTCATAAAAATTGACACTGTACAACCAAACTTACGACCGAGCCTGCTTTCTGTTAACGCAAAAATCTATATGTGAGTAGGTCTCACTTATCGAGGAATACCTTGCTTGAATGTTCCCCTCTGAATTTTCTGCACGTAACCACACCACTATTAGCGTTCATCTTTACCATTTGCTTGGTGATGAAAGTATTGATAAATGTATATTACATGCACGATGGCAGTTCACGCTGAATTCAACGTTAGTCATTTGTATGAAAGTAGTGCGGATCATGAAGAAAATGAGACATCATAAAGTAAACTTATAATGCGTAGAGTTTATCGGATCCCAACAATGTAAATTACAATCCAAGGTATCTTCAATATTCACGAAGACGGCCGCACTGCAAGTGTACCCGGTTGCACTGGCCATGACAGCCGTTCTGTTTGATTCGACGGTTTCCATATTTCGAATGTAATCGTGGTGGTCGCCGGAACTTCAGGTTACTCATGAGGTTCCACTGCTCAGAAGAGAGACACATATGAGGTGGTTTGTGTGTAGGAACTACAAATTGATTACTAGGCATGTCTTAGTGAGGGAAAGTCGGAGTATCCGGGTGTTTTTGTATTTTGCCTCTACAAAAACTTGACCGCCTTTGCCTGGATCTGAACATGCGTCATCAAGCTTCGTAGCGTACTGCCTCATCCTCTAAATTACGACCACGTGTCACTGCGAAGTACACGAATCCCGCATAACTGCGCATGTGTTTTTGGGTGCTGTTTATGCTTGCCCCACGCCCTAAAGAGAGAGAGAGAGAGAGAGAGTGACATCGGTGTCGGTGACAATGGTCCGTGTGAAACGCCAAGTTTGCTGCAACCTGATGAATAACTGGCTGAAGTGATAAAGTATGGCTTGAGAGAACCCAGCGCATAGGATGAACACCAAGAAAGAGATGCGACTACCCAGAGTTTCGTGTCCTTATTTTAATGCTCTTTTTTTAGTTTTTGCGCCCTGAGCTTTCCAGTAAACCGATAATTTCAAATGAATTGCCCTTTTTTATCTCCTGAACGCATTGAAACACATGCAACAATTTAAAGAACCTAATGGCTTACGCAAAGCCAACAACTGAAGTAAAAATGCGTAGTAAACACAGAAAATCTTCGCATGCGTAAAAGCTTTTGGGCTTGCTTTGCTCCAGCTGTCAGACCTACAGCTGTTTGCAAACATGTGTTGGTTTAGGAGACGCAACATCTGTAGGCAACACCAGGTAATTATAATCGTATATCTTATGCATTGGTGAAAGAAGCTGCATTTATTCTGAAGCGCAGTTTGAAGAACTGAACATTGTAGCACATGCCGATTCTTCATACCGTATTTTAAACGTGCGCACAACACTCGCAGAAGGCCGATTTTGGATGAACGATCAAGGTGAATGCATGTAACTGTGCCTCCAAAGCTCCAAGGGTGAACGTGTCGTGTAAGTGAACCGAAGCTATCGCGTATTTAGAAATAGCGCACTCTTAGGACTGACAGAATGCAAAAATGAATTGAAAGTCTGCACATGGTGGTTTTGACACTGGTTTATGTAAGGTAAATGCAATTAAGGTGGCTGAATCATCGTGCCAAGGGTCTATACATCACAACAGTCAGCCAGAGTTTTGTCCTCCTCCATGGTTTTAAACGGCTTCATGACAAAGCAAACGTACCTTGTTTGGGTCAACATTGCATTATGAATACTGCTCACAACAAGAATTCAATGAGCAATAGTTATTCTTCATTTGTCTTAAAAAACTGTAGAAGCTTGTCTACTGAAGACCACAATGCGTAATAAAAAAGTGCTCTAGCCCTTAAAGGTATTGGCAGCCACAGGAACTATTAGCCAAATGCAAGTGCTTGTGCGTCAATTCCATGGTACCTGTGCAGTCTGGATGCCACAGGTGACATAAAATAATTTCATTAGGAAGCTCTTGAGGGTATGTCAACACTACTTTCGTCAAGGACAAGTCAATTTTATTACCATAACTGACCTAAGCC